>JBAGKK010035447.1:0-10773 GCA_037177015.1 Euceroptres primus | reverse complement strand
ATATAAAAGAATATTTTTTAACCGATGGTATGGTTAAATTCCTTTTACGTTCGAGATAATAATGAGGTAAAAAAACATCATAGATGTTATGATGGATAAAACAACATCATTCGGACCAATTTATGTTAAAACTCTCTACGTTTCGAAATCAGTATGATTTTCTCTACAAGGGGACCATCTATATAATGAAGTCAACATTATAATTAAGAAAAACAGCTTAGGATGCAGTTATAAAATGTTAATATAAAAGATGCAGTTGGTATGATGCTGTTGTCTTATCCATTATAACATCTACGATGTTTTTGCACCTCATTATTATCTCGAACGTAAAAGGAATTTAACCATATCATCGGCTAAAGAATATTTATATAATCCGTTATATTCCACCCTTATGCAGTTAAGCAGTTTCTCACATACTATCAATCATATATAACTTTTTAATCAGCAATAAATCTTGAACGTTTTATTAACACATTAATTTTTTATATACAAATAACTTATATTGATTTTGCTGACGATATAAAATCACTCTGGAAATATTTTCTTGGGGTAAAAGAAAAATTCCTCTTGGCCTCTAATTTAATAGTTATCCTCTTGGGGAAAGAGGCATATCGAATTAAATTAGAGGTCAAGATCAATTTTTATTTTGCCTCAATAAAATATTTTTTCTAGTGATAGGAAAATAAGACTTAAATAAATATAAAAACACTAGATATTTCAGATTTTATTTGCGTACATTTTAGTATCAACTCTACTTTCTGTTATGCAAATTGAAAGTAATTAAATTGCAGTTGTTACCTTTACTTTTCCAATTAAAAGATTTTTTAAAGAGATGCTTCAGCTGTAGAGAAAAACAGAACCTATGAATCGCGTAGAAACTGGGCTAATTTTTCTCTCTTAATGATTTATTTATTTCTTTCAACTCATTTTCACGAGTTCAGCTGCACTCGGTTCGCTAACGGTGGCAGAGTAATGCAATATTCAAGAGACGGTCAGTGCCGCTTGGAGCATACCTAGTCGACACAGTAGATGACCCCGCTTGACGAATAATACTCTGAAAATATTTAACGTACCTTGCAAATGAAACTGAAATATTAACGAAATGTAGAATAGAATTAAGCAGCTTGCTTTATCATCATCTTTAATTCCAAAGCCTACAACTTTTCTCTTCAGCTTATGCTTTCTACACTTGAACTAAAATAAGATGAAAATCTCAAATGTTTGCTTTTAGCTCATTTTTATTCCATCCTCAGATTATTTACCTTCTGATTTTGAAATCAAAGTTCATGTTCATACTCGCATTGGAGTGACTTTAATCTTTCCAGAAAGTGACGTTTATTTTTCATGCTGAAAACTTTTATTTTGAAGAACTAGAAGATGGAATTTTCAAGAATTGTTTTCATAGGATTTAAAGGAAACTCCGGCATAGTGAAATGGATCTATATTAGTTTTTTTGATCTTAAATTGTAAAGTGAGAATATATAAATACTGAAATCATGTTCGCTTTAATTTGCGTCGTTGAAAATGGTTTGAAATAGAGAAATATTTAGATTGCTCTTAGTTTATGGAAGCAGTCGAGGGAAATTGCAAATAAGAAGCACTTTCATTAAGAATTGAGAGCTGAACTTCGATCTCTGTTACTTTTGTCTTTGAGTTAAGAATCTCATATAAAGAGCTTTACTCACTATTGAAAAACTGTGTGGAGAAGAATGAATAACGTCATACCTTTGAAAAAGTTTCCCTTTATGTTTTCAAGGTAACGTATTTGAAGTTTACTACTTTGAAGAAACGCAGCAATTGAAAACAAAAATTGTTATACATTTTCTTTTCTTACATAATTCTTAGTTTCCACATCTAATAAAAATAGCAACTAAATATAGACTTGAGGGACCTCTCAATCATTTAAATTTAATAAAATTATGACTAGTAGTCAGAAAAACTTCTACACTTCTTTTCAAGTACTACCCTGGTCGATATAAATAACACCTTTTATTATTATGATATATAGCAACAAGCAAAACTAAAATATACTTTTTTTCAAAACAAATAAAATATAAATATATTGAAGGAGTTAATGAAAAAAATAACAAAATTTATATTTTATACTTAAGTATATTATACTATTTTTAGTATATTAAATATAATATACTATTTTTATTAAAATAAAATTTCATTTTATACGCTATACAGTGTAGACCGTCCCTTTTGTGACATGCTTCATTATTTGTATAAGAGTTCATTATTTATACAAGTTACACAAGCTAAATTGATACACACTTTTTTGAAATTTTTTATTTGTCAATTTGCATTTTTATGAAGTCGTTTATTACATATAAGAAAACTAAACCATTCTTTTATTCTATATATGTGAGAAGAATGGTAAGTAGATCTTAAAGCTTCAGAGAACAAAAATAGAATTTTATATCGGGCTCGGAATACTTATTTTTCTCAAAAGATATCATGGAGAATAAATTCGCGATATAAAAGAGATCTCGATACTCCCAAGACGCAGCTTTTGAAATGGGTACTTCGTAGATGCAGGTCTACAAAGCGCAGTCTTTGCAAAGTTTGTTTTATGTTTTATATCTTGCGAGCTAGCGATACAATCAGTGCGACGTGTGCTGCGGATGAAAAAAGAATGAAATTTACCTTTCCTCGACAAAAGAATTGAGTTTATTCTCATACGGAACAATCAACTTACAATAAGAAAGTATGTTTAGAAAATATGAAAACTTTGCAAAATGATATGAAGTTATTATAAAATATTTCAGCAACTTTGAACTACAAATGAAATTAGATACGTTATTGAGTTTGATATTGATTATATTATGTTTAAATTTTATGGATGTATTTTAGAGTATTTTAGAATATTTTAGAGTAGTTTCAGATGGTAAACGTGAACTGAAATCGCATTAATCATTTGATCTTGAAATTTCAGAAGATGTAAGAGGAGGAAAAGACGGAACGTAAGAAATCGTGCGGAAAGCCTAGTATTTGAACATAATACGAATGTAATTGAAAAGCAAATCTCTTTAGACCCAACACCCTCCATCTTCTGGGTTTTGCATCTTTCTCAACTTCAATCTACTTCCAACGCTAATTAATAGCTCATTTCAAGTACTGTTTTCAACTTTTTATTGTAAATATATTTCTTTTATTTAAATTTGTTTTTATTCCTTTTTTCTCGTTGCTTCTTTTTTTCTGTTCTAATTAAATATAAAATACGGAAACAGCTTTTCTTTCGTTCTTATATACGGACATTATACAAACCCAATGTCTCCGTTTTTTAAACATCTTGAAATGAAATTTATGCAGACATAGTTATTTAAATAAATTTATTAACTTAATTAAAATTAAATTAAAATCCAATTAATAAGTTTTTAATTATAAATGAAACCTGTAAATTCGAGAAAGGGTTGTGAATGATTCCTAAACAATTGTGATTATCTTCTTATATTTTAATAACATAATTAAACAATTATTATCATCCGAGACTAAAATGGATTTCACAAGAATAAATGTAGTTAATTTCTGATTTAATACAGAGGGTCCATATAAAATTAGACATGTCTTCCAACATGTTCTGATTCACTAAAAATTTAAGTTTTTCACAATCATACATATTTGTTTTCATGTAACTACACTGTAAAAAATTTTGGAAATTTTCAAAACTAAATAGTATGAAATTTTTCCAAAAAAGATCGGATATACGTTTTTCCGAGCAAAATGGGTAATTTTTCCGAGAATATTGGAAAATTTGACGAATATATTGGTTAATTTTCGAAAAGTTGGGAAATATTTTGTAAAGCTTAGGAGATTGTATAAATAAATCTTCAACTACAATTCGGAATTATTTAGGAAAAATTTCAAAATGTTCGGTTTATAAGCTGGAGGGGCTCATGAATATTCCCCAAATTCTATTTTCCCTAAAAATGTTTCCCCAAATTCTATTTTACCTAAATTCGTTTGATCGAAAATGAATTTATTATAATTTTTATTTCTCTTAATTGTCATTGTACCTAAGTTTTATTTTTCCGAATTATCACTTGCCACAATTTTTATTTTCCCGAATAACGATCTGCCATAATTTTTATTCTTCGGAATTACTGTTTTCTATAATTTCTATTCTTCCGAATTACCATTTGTCATAATTTGTATTCTGCCGAATTACCGTTTGTCATACTTTTTATTCGTCCGAATTACTATTTGCTATAATTTCTATTTCTCAGAATTACTATTTGTTATCATTTTTCCGAATTACTCTTTGCCATAATTTTTGTTCTTCCGAATTACTATTTTTCATAATTTTTATTCTTCCGAATTACTATTTAATATAATTTTTAATCTTCCGAATTACCATTTGTCCTAATCGTTATTTTCCGAACTACCGTTTTTCATAATTTTTATTTCTCCGAATTATCATTTGTCATAAATTTCATTCGTTCGAATTTACATTTAACCTAATTTCTATTTTCCCAAACCACCCTGTGCCATAATGTGCATGTAACATAAATTTTATTCTTCATAACGAAAGCTCCGATTAGTGAAGTTGGCGCTGCACAAAATGGGCGCGAAATTTAAATTGCACCAATTGCACATACTTTATCTGAATTTCGATCAGTCAAATTTAAATTTCGCGCCTATTTCTTGCAGCGCCACCTTCACTAATCGGAACTTCCGTTATGAAAAACAAAATGTATGTTACATGCCCATTATGACATATGGTGATTCTGGAAAATAAAAATTAGGTTAAATTAAAATTAGGATGGATGAAATTTATGACAACTGGAAATTCGGAAAAATAAAAATTACGAAAAACGGTAACTCGGAAAAATAAAAATTAGGACAAATAGTAATTTGGAAAATTAAAAGTTATGAGAAATGGTAATTCGGAAGAATCAAAATTATAAAAAATAGTATTTCGGAAGAATAAAAATTATGGCAAAAAGTAATTCCGAAAAATAAAAATTATAGTAGATAGTAATTCGGGTGAATGAAAAGTATGGTAAACGGTAATTCGGAAGAATAAAAATTATGACCAATGGTAATTCGGAAAAATAAAAATTATGGTTATTGGTAATTCGGAAGAATAAAAATTTTAACAAATGGTAATTCGGAAGAATAGAAATGATGGAAAACAGTAATTTGGAAGAATAAAAATTATGACAGATTATTATTATTATTATTATTCGGGAAAATAATAATAAGGGCGAATGGTACCGTAGAGTGGGGCTATTCGCGCATGGTGGGGCTAATAGATACAACTTACTTGAAGTATGTTTTTTAATATGATAATTTAAATCAGAATAATAATCTCCTAGTATATAAGATTCAGAAGGATTTCTACTTTACTGAAGATGAGGGTGGAATTTTATACGATCTCTGCACAAGCATTGAAAAATGTGCATTTTAAAAAATTAGTTATACCTTCAAACTTTGTATCAGCTCAATAGTTTAAAAGTAATAAAAAAATCTCGGACTCCCTTGTTTTTCTTCCAAATTTAAGTGGTAAAAGGAATTTTTTTTCATAAATGCGAGTTTGTGCTTTCATTAATTGGTTCAAAGGTGATATATGAAAATTCGAAAATCGGCGGTACAATTCGTCTGGTTCAGCAAGTTATACTATATGCTAATTTTTCAGTTTTGTATTTGTTTCTTTTTTGAATTATTTTTTTTTTAAAAAGCTAAGTTGCAATAATATTTCATAATAATTGATAATTTTCGAAATGTACGTGTATAAAATATCATACCTGTCAGAAACCTAACCTCTCTTTTCAGTTTCTATTATTTTCGATTTTGCAGCTCAGTCGAAAGCAGAATCAAGTTTTTGTGCTGCATTTTGAAGATTTTAACATCAGTTATAAGAGAAAATGTTATCTCTAAAAAGTTATCTGTAGTTATTATTATTTTAATATAGAGCTAATTTTTTTGCTTCCAGGAGAAAATTTGTATCAGTTAAATTATAGATTATAGATCAATTAAATTACTCAGTTGGAGATGGACAGTAAATTGAATGGTTAGAGTTAACCTTAGAATCTTAGATGGATGTTAAACAAATTATAGATCCTTCTAAAAATATACTTCGTTAATAATAATGTTGATGTTTAATTGTTTTATTTTTTTTAAATGTCAAAATAATATGAATTTCTTAATTAAACTTTTTTTCGTACTGTAACATCAGAATGTATTCTCAAATAGTTAGATAATAATTTTAAATAGTATTTCAGTATTAAAAAATTGTTTTTTTCATTTAAAACATTCAAAAACAATAGTTGTACCTATTTAGAAGATCGGCGGTACAAAAAGGTACAACTTTTTAACAATGATAATTAGTAAGTAGAAAATTATTTAAAAATCTAGAAATGATTGATTTCTCTTCAGAATTGAATCCTCTGTAAAAATAAAAAAGCTGAAATTTTTTTTCTTGTGCGTAAAGTTAAAAAAAAAAACGTCAAAAGTACGTGAAAATTGTATCTAATAGCCCCACTCTACGGTAATTCGGAAAAATGAAATTTAGGTACATTGACAATTAGGATAAACAAAAATTATATTAAATTCTTTTCGGTTAAACGAATTTAAGTAAAATAATCGTTAGGGAAAATAGAATTTGGGGAATATTCATGCGCCCCTAAGCTGGCAAACTTTTTCGGAAAAATTTCCGAAAATTTTTTACAGAGTATAGAAATAACGGTTAGGAAAATTTTACACGTGTCAGGAGCAGGGGCGCTGGACCGCGAGTGCTAGGGAAAAAATAAACAGTTTTATTCATGCAGCCAGACGGAAATGGGTCGCCGAGATGTTATATAGACGACTCTAGACGGAAGTCAGGGTCTTATTTTTACGGAAAAGCCGAGCCCGACTCGCTACACCGTTACATATTCTTTTCGTCATTGTTCAAGAGCCGCGTTCAGCTCCGACTGCATTGTGAACCTTTCATTTAAGTACTCGCACGTTTATGCGTTTGTGGATTTACACGTGAATTGCAGAACGACTTTGAAAGCGGAAAGTTCTTATTTTTCATTTTCGTTGATATCGTTTCTCTCTTACAAGTACATTAAAACATACGAGAGTTCCTTCACAATTCTGTGTATTTGATTGTTTTATTTATTCAATATTGTTAATGTACGAAAAGTAAAAAATTCAAGAGCAATTTTCTTACTTTCTTATGACCCAAGTGTATGGCTAAAATTTTTTAAAGTTCTAGTTCATAGATTATAAAACATGCATCATCAGAAAAATAATTTTTTTCTGCATTCTACATATCTTTTATATTCAACAATTTTTTCTTTTTACGATAGCTAACCTTTCTGTGTGAAGTATACCTTACTGAAAATAGTGGTAAAATTCAGTAGAGAAACATGAATATGAGTGCTGTTTACGACATGAAGAAGTACCATAGAAACGTGTGTCCAGGCCAGTTTACTTAACTTTTAAAGGCACTTTGATGCGTAAAACATGTAAATTACCTTTTGCTCTTTTTTATTTTCTTGCATGGTTTTTCCTTTAAAAAGTTTATGGCAGTCTAACCACATTCTAACAACAAAATAAAAAGTTGAAAGATATAATCGAAAATGTATAATACATTCTTTCTTTCGTGCTTACACTGAGAGAAAAATACTTTTGAATCTATAGCATATTCTATTACTATCTACTACTATCAAAGTTTACCAATTTGAATCAACAGTGATACTGAAAATTCTATAATATATTATTATAAATCAATAGCATCTGCTTTTGGCAGATCGCAATAGCATATGCTATAGAATTTTTCTCTCAGTGTATGTTACCTACTTTCTTTTTCAATATGTTTTAATTTTCTACTATTTATTTGAAATTTTATTCATGTCTGTTTTATTCATTCATTATTTTTGTCGACGGAAAATATATTTGAAGGCAGAAATATGTTTTGCAAATTTACCTGACTTGTAGTGTCTGTTTCAAATTGGTTTTCTGTATATGTAACTTCCGTGCCTCCTTCGTAGGTACTGTTGTCGCTAATGGCAAAGCCCAAAAGACATATCTGAAAAAAATTGTACTAAATTATTTACTGTTTAATTCTGTCTAATAATATTGTGATTTTTTATCACAATTCTGTTTATTTATTTTTGAAAGAACGATATCAGAAAAACATAAAGTAGATATGCCGATAAGGATATTTATATTTAAAAATATCATATTTATGCTAGAATCTACTTTGAAAGTTGGAAAAACTAAGCTTCTCTTTCGTATTTCTTTGCTTATTCTTCTAGCAGAAAACGCAAAGAAACAGCCATTTCGGTTTGAGATACATACAAACTAAAATGTTCTATTTGTGAATGCTATCTCGCTTTCTTGAGAAGCACGTACAAGACGGATAAAAGACAAGGCGCTCTAATTTAATTTTATGGCCGCGAAGCTCCTCGGAAACAGATATTTCAGCTGGAGACAAAATCTTCCAAAATGCAGTCAAGTTGATTTCAACTTTCTCTTGCGTCTCTATTGGCATGAGATATATACCTACTTGCTTGTTACATAAAATATGCAATCTTACATTCCAAATTAGTGATAATAAATTAATAATAATGATATAATGGAGAATCTAATGTTATTCTGATCTGAAAATAGGTTATCGTTCAAATTAACAGTCAAACTGTCAATTAACTGTCAAACTGTCCTCTTCACATAAATACGCTCTAAAAATATAAATATCTTATTGATGATATAATAATTATCATCTTAATTAGAACATTCTTATTCTGAACGATCAATTTTTAAACCATTTCTTGAAACGTCTTAAATTGATCTTTGACATTGGCCTTTAGATCAATCGAATGTTAAACAAAACAGATTTTTGTTATAGATATATATTAAATATAATAATAAAAAATGTAACGGTATATTAAGGGTATGTGATTCATAATGATGTCACGAATTACCAATAGATTTTTTATTTATATTCAACGAGTTTATTAAGAGAGAAACGAAAATATAAAGCTGAAATTTGAGGAAATAATAAGGAATATATCAAGGAATCGATGCCTAGTGCGTTTCAATTCTTATTTCGAAAAATAATTATTTTTGAAATTTTTTTTTAAAAATGAAAACTGTAACGCACCAGAGATTGAAGCCTTAATGTATTCTTCTTTATTACCCAAAATTTCAGTATTATATTTGCATTCCTCTCTTAATAAATCTGCAAAGTGTAAATAAAAAATCGATCGATAATTCGTGACATCATTATGTACTACATACCCTTAAAAAAGAAAAATTTTAGTGTGGATTACGACTATTCTTTGCAAAATACTTACGTATAAATGAAAGGTAATAAAGCGAATAATTAGAAGAATGCTGTGAAATAAATTTAGAGTGAAATTAAAATGAGAACACAGGATTGCACTTTTCTAGTGGCGTGAATGAAATAAATTCGACACTTTGACATTCCGCAAATGAACTATAAAAAGCTTCACTAAAAGGTGATTTGTGTTTCCAAATTAGTCCCATTGGTAAAAGCAGCTGTCTTCACAGAGTGTTCCTTTAAAAATAGAAAGAATACAAATCTTTTATTTCTTCAAAAATTCATTTCGAAACAAAATAAATAATATACTTGATAATATGTACTGTTTATATTCTGAGAAAACCTAACGTTATTATTATTATTATTTATCGGCATTTGGAACTCGAAAGTTCATTGCCTCATCTACCCGAGACCGCCACGCGTTTCTATCCTGAAAGACTAAAAATGTTTTTTCTTCAAATGAATCTTCTTTAAAATGAAAAAATGTTCGTTTCGAAGAAAAAACAAAGAAAATATTACTCGAGTTTATGCAATCCTCAAGTTGCTTGGTTACATATGTAAATCTTCATAGACGTGAAGTCTAACAATGTCGCTACCTGCCCTCCGGGAAGTGACATCTTATACGTTTTTCAGCGATGAGAAAAAATGTGGAAAACGCATAGAATCCAAGCTTCTAGTCATTCTATCAAACGTGTACTTGGTGAAATGAGAAGAGAAAAAGTGTTGGTTCCCTTATTTTTTCCACTTCACATTCTAGAATCAGCAATACAGTTGAAATAAGCTCGAGGCTAATGCTATAAAATGGAAGTATAAAAAAAAACTATTTCTGAGATATGTCTGCCTTTTAGAAAACATAGAAACCTTCATGTTTAAATACATATTCCATTTTGATATGTTTATCTGGAAATTGATGAAAAGCATTTACAGAGATAAAAGCGTAAAGAAATGAAATTCCGAGTCTGATTTTTAAATCTTGAGAGGTAAACGCTAATTTTATGAATTCCGCGTACAATTTAAAAGAAATATTTTGTAAATAGTTTTGAATAGAGTTGAATATGCGAACTGTGTTGTTATTATAGAAGAATAATATAACTCATAAATCTTTATACCCTTTCATTCTGATTCTTCATATTAATTATTCATATTATTAATTTCTCAGAAAAGTCTGTTATTTTTTTTAAGCAGGATTAGACACGGTTTAATATAGACTCATCTCTAAACCCAAGCAATAGAATTCAACGATAATATTTTTCGAGGACCTCTTAGATCAACAGTTTTTTTTTCTCATACAAGGGCGTCTAAACACTCAAACTTATCTCATACAGCATCTTTCAAGCTAATCTATTAGCCTCTGAGATAAACTTTTTCTGGCAGACTATTCTGTAAATCAGAAAAATCAGATTTGTCGCAAGGATTCTTTCTCATTCGTAAAAAAAAAAAACTGGGAAAAATTAGTTAAAAGTAACTTTATTGCTTGTAATTTGCATAACCAAAATTCT
>JBAGKK010035446.1:0-29238 GCA_037177015.1 Euceroptres primus | reverse complement strand
TCTAATCAATTACGTAATCACAGTAATTTATTTTTTTCCAAAAATCTCAAAAAAGAAACAAAATTTTGCAAACGTTTGCCAGACAAGCATGGTTCACAAATGACTATATTGAGGACCCTTCTCGAAACTCTTTAATAAAAGTATGATCCGGTTAAGAGCCTTCAAATTTATAAATACAAATTTTATAAAAAGGTAACATGTAAAGAATTAAAAAAATTAACCCTCTGCGCTACCGAGTCAATCCCCACTTTAGCTCCCTGTCACACAGTAGACGTACGACAGTGTCAGTGCTGCTTTCTCAGGGCCGGCATTGTGCATAACGCGCCATGTCTTTTCTAAATTTCTTAAGTAGTTTGTTACGTTATTTCAGATAAAACAACAATATATTAATATTATACTTTTTTTGTGTAAAGATATTTTTTATTTATTGAGATACCTGCTTACGCAATGTACCTAAATAATTTAATTGAAAACATTACTTATCTTTTCACATGTCTTTCCTGTCATTCGTAATTATAACCTCCAATCTTTTTACAACATGCAACACTAACATGAAAGTTAGATTCTTTGAACAAATTTTCCGCACTAACTTTTAATATGCACAGGTAAGGTTACAGTTTTCACATTTAAAGCATTTTGTCCATTATTATAAAGCACTTTTGACTTATTGAACACTTTTACTCAATGTTTCCTCTTTGCATTATACGTACAATAATTAAAAACTTTGAGTACCTTTGAAAATCAATTCTCAAAAAATTGGGGAAGTCATTTTTCACATAATACCAATACCTTCTCATATGATGATGAAAATGTAAAAATTAAAGAATTCAACGAAAATTTGAGTTTTCCGAGAGAACGATGCGAGATACGGAGAAAACTCAAGAGGCTAAAGTTGCTCGCCTAAAGGAGCTCTATAAAATTTCCTTGGGTCATTTTTCGCTTTCTCCAGTGGTTCTTGAGTAAAATTGACTTTTATGCCACGAGAAATTCGAATTCAGGGGCAAAAAATAGAATAAGTGGGTAAAACAAAATGAAAATTAGCATTTTTTAAGAAAACAACGCGAGATAAGAAAAAAACGTAAGGGGCGAAATTGCCCCCCCCCCCCGTTGAGCTCTATAAAACGGTGTAGAGGATTTTCCAACATTTTGTTCTTTTAACGAATAAAAGTGCAATTTTGTAATTTTAAAAAAAATTAAGATTTGGGCAGAAAAAGTGATCAATTAAGTATTTAAATCCAGGATTTGTTAGTTGCAGCTTTCTGAGGAATATGTAGACACGTCGGTGCGGTCACGTGATGAGAATGTGCATAATTTTAGTTCGCTGATATTAACTTTGCTAATATTGGTCAAATGGATAAATGTTGTAAAGATGGTTTGTACAGTTTTATGGCAGCTATCCAGAATTGCCCTTAAAAATTTATTTTTCTGAAAAAAAGTTTTTTAAAAAAATATAAAATGTCACTAATTTTTTGAGTTTTGGGACAATAACGCTGGTTAACGAACTTGTCTCCTCTTTTCAAGCCTTAAAAAAGTCTGCCAAAGCGCAATTCTGTCCGATAATTCTTTCGAAAGTTATCGTGTTCACAGACAGGCAGACCGACAGACATACACCGACGTAAAAACCGTTTTTTCTCACTCAGGGGGTCTCAAAACGTGGAGATTTGATGGAAATTGAAAAGGTCAATTTTCGCATAAAACTAATACCTTCTCATATGATGATGAGAATGTAAAAATGTAAAATTAGTCGGGAAAATGAAAAATTTGGTCGGGGAAAAAACCGGGAAAACCCCGAAAATTTCAAATGGTCTGATCGTTAGATACCCTGATGAATCTACAAATTTATGGAAAATTAAAAATATTCTAGAAGATTTTGAAAGTTTGTTGAAAATTCCAGAAGATTCTGAAAGTTTAGAAATTCGAGAAGTGTTTTATTAGATTCTAGACAGGAGGCTAAGATTTTTGATGATGTTTTAAGATTCTGGAGAATTGCAGCTTCCTTGGTATTTTTAAAAGAAAAAGACTTCCCTCCTTTTTTAAAATCCCCTTTTTTAAAAAAGAAATCCCCTATTTTCGCTAAAATTGAACTACTGAACCACTGCGATCCGTGTATTATATAATTATAATTAGAATTATAACGGCAAATAACGGTCAGGGAAAAGTCAGGGAATTTTGAAATTGGGATTTTGTAACAACCCTGTTAACTTTTGTAGAATTTTTCCACCTGGATTCTATCTTCAATATGGATAAAATGCGTTCTTATGAGGAGATATGATTTTATGTTGCTTAATTCAATCAGAATCAAATGATTGTGCTGAATTGTAAAATTCGTATTGAATTTCTTTCGCACGGTCACCGAAAGGTCGAGTAACCGTACTGTTTTCGACGAAACATCTACCCTAGAAAGTGGAGGCACTCTCGGAGTTCTGGTCCAAGGTCAAGCCCTCTTGCTCTGAACCAAGATAGCCAGTATAGGAAGGGGAGGGAATGAGTACGTCGAATGCAAATCGCGAATGCACCGGAGAAGGAGCGATAAAAGATATACATCAGGAGAAGCAGGGTGAAGTACCGAAATTCGAGAAGCGAGTGCCTCCAAGTCTTGCGAGACATTCTAATTACCGACGTCTTCTTGAACTGAATCATCACTTTCAATTTAAACACAAAGACAACAAACTGTTAAATATTTTTTTAGGGTCTAAAATGAGAAATCTCTCAATTTTAAGGAATAATCTTGGAAAATTGATTTAATTAATTACTTCGTTTCAAAATTATTATAATAAAAGCACTCGAGATTATTTTTCTAAATAAAAACCTTCTGTTCCAGAGCTAAGCAAATAACATTTAACATCTTGTTGATAGTGTTCAGGTTTATAAAGATTTTACGAAACTTACAAACGGTTTCAACAGTATCAAGAATATTTCAGAGATCACAGTCGGACCGCTATTCCCCTTTTTCCCCTATTTTTCTCAAGATCCCCTAAAATTTCTATTTTTGAAAATTATTCCCTTTTTTTATTCAAAATTTCGATTAATTTTCCAAGAATTATAATAACTAGAAACTTATGACATTCAAAATCGCGTGCCACAATATTAAAACCTTACAGGTTCAGAGTCTTCTAGAATCTTCTAGAAACGTCAAAACTGTTCTCAACTTTTCTAAAACATTCTAGACTGACTCTAAATCTTCATGTCTCTTTCAAAGTCTTTCAAAATTTTCCATAACTAAATTTTCCAAATAAAATTTTCTTCTAGAAACGTCAAAACTGTTCCCAACTTTTCTAAAACATTAGACTGACTCTAATCCTTCATGTCTCTTTCAGTGTCTTTCAAAATTTTCCATAATTAAATTTTCTAAACTCTTTCATAACCGTTTAATATCTTCTGGCTTTTAAAGAATTATTTTTATATTTTTTTGGGGAGGTTTTCCTATAATCTTATAAAATCTTAAAGAATCTCCCAAAATTATTTAATATTTCAAATAATATTCTACACTGTTTCAGAATCTTCTAGAATCCTCCAGAATATACTAAACCCCAGAATTCTGCAAAATCTTTTAGAACCTTCTAAAATCTGCAAAAGACTCCCATTATCCTCAAGAATCTTCTAGACTCTTTTCAAAATCTTCCTAAAATTTTCTAGACTTTTCGAAAAAAAAGTCTGCAAGAGATTATAAGATATTAGAAGTTTAGGGCAGAACTCAAAAGCTTTTTGAGGATTCCAAAAGATTTTGAAACAGTCTGCAATATTTTGAAAACTCATAATAAGTTTTGGGGTGTATTTAAAGATTTTATTAGAAATATAAAAAAGTCTGAATATCTCTGTTAGAGTATAAAAAAATCCTGGAAAATTTTTAAAGGTTCTAGATAATGTCAGAGGGTTTTAGGAGATTCTGGAAGAATCAAGAAATCTCTGAAAGATTTTAAAACATTATAATATATCTTGAAGATTCTAGAGGATCTTGAAAGATTTTAGGAGATTTAACGAATCTACAAGTACAATTTACAATTTGAACATTCTAGAAAATTCTAGTTCTAAATTTCTAGAAGATCGTAGAAAAATCCAGAAGATTTCATGAAGGATTTTAGAAAACTCTAGTGTTTCAAAAGTTCTGAAAATCTATAGTTTGTGGAGTATTTGATTAGATTCCAGACAGGTATATAAGACTTTTGAGGATTTTTTAAGATTATGGAGAATTTTAGCAAACTCATTTCGTGAATTTGATTTGTTGAAAATTTAAAATTTTGATAATTTCACAATGCAGAAATCTAAAGTCTTTCCAGCAATTTTAGCAGCCGAAAATTTTTATATGTCGTTAATTTTTAGTCGACAAATTTTTTGTTTGGAAATATTTGCTGCCGAAATTTCCTTCTTACGTTAACTTCAACGTGTCATTAAATTTTTTTCGGGAATATTATAGAGCCCCTGATAACATTTTTTCTGATTTAATTGCTGATTTAGTGACATCAGTCAATATAATTTTATTTAAAGGGTGACACGGCATAAGGAACTAAGCCATATTTTGTCGAAAATTAGATTATTGGATATTATGATTAAATATTGTATATTTGATTAAATGATATTATTGGCTCAAAAAATTAGATAAAAATTTGTAATACATATTGTGACAAAAGGGGTTTTTTATAATGTTATTTTCCAAATTTTTTTTGCAATTTTTCAAAATTTTTTGCATTATCTCAAATTTTTTAATACTTTTTTCATATTTTTGCAACTTTTCGCAACATTTTGGAATTTTTTGGAACTCCATAGCTCTAAACTTATTTTGCTTTTGTGCCTTTGAATTGAAAAAATTAAATGTTATACATCACCGTTTAAAATTAAGAAAATATGCGCGATGAGCGAAAAAAAATTCTCCTCAATTTTGTCAAAACTCAATGACTTTTTTCAATAAAACTTTTCACGTCTCAATTCAGGACCACAGTACCCCGGGAGCAAGCTTTTTTTTTTTCTAAATTAAAAATTGGATTTTCGTTTAGCGTCCAAAGTTAAAAAAACGTGCTTCTGAAACGAAAACGAAACTTCTCCTTCATTTTCTCAAAACTCAATGACATTTTCCAATCAAACTTTTTTTGTATCGCTTCAGCAATGGAGAAACTAAAAGTAAATTTTTTTTCTGAAATTGAAAATTGGATTTTTAATCACCGGTCAAAGTTGAGAAAACATGCGCCTCGAGCGAAAAAAGAATATTCTTCATTTTCTCGGAACCTAATAACATTTTCCAATCAAATTTTTCATGCTTCAATTCAGCACTGATGAATCTCGGGAGCGGATGTTTGTTTTTTTTTTTTTAAATTAATAGTTAGATTTTACAGAACGTTTTTTGTATGTCCTGAAAATCGATAAAATGTGCTCTCTAAATCTGAATTAGTAGTTTTCTACTAATGAAATAGTGCCGAATCGTTTACCAATTGTTTTAGTAAGCATTTCTACTAATTTTTAGTAGAAAACTACTAATTCACTTAGTAAGGGTTACTAATTTATTTAGTAAGCCTTACTAAGTGAATTAGTAGTTTTCTACTATGAATTAGTAATTTTCTACCATTAATTAGTAGAAATGCTTACTAAAGAAATTGGTAAACGATTCGGCACTATTTCATTAGTAAAAAACTATTAATTCAGATTTAGAGAGTGGCTTACAATATGCCGCACAGTGGTCCAGATCAGGAATTTACTGTTCAAAACTCTCTAGAGCCTTCAATTTTCAACCGATTTGAACTTCTTTTTTTTTATTTGAAGCTAATTAAATTCTTAAGAACCATACGAGAGGCGATATTTCTGATTTTTTAATTGTTTTTACTATTTTTAATCAAGTAAAGTGACAAAAAAGAGACGTTTTTTGAAAAAACATTTTTTTTACTTCGACTAGCACATCAATTTATCCGGAATCAACTCGAATCTTTAAGGAGGTGTGGTACGTTATGATGTCACGAATTACCGACGGGGTATAAAAAATATTCGGCAATCCTATTTTAAAACAAACAACTATATCAAGTTGAAACTTAAGAGAATGTTAGGAAATAAGAATGGGCACATCTGTTATGTGTCATTTTTTTCAAAATTTTGAAAAAATATTTTTTTCAACATAATTTTTTTCAAAATTTTGAAAAGATTACACATAACAGATGTGCCCTATCATATTTTCTATCATTCTCTTAAGTTTCAACTTCATATATTTGTTTTTTTAAAAACAGGATTACCGAATATTTTTTATAACCCGTCGGTAATTCGTGACATCATAGCGTATCACACGCCCTTAATTGGACATTTACGAAAAGCAAATAATTCGTTTCTTACACACTACGTTTGTTATAGACAAATTAAGTGAACAAATGTAGCCATCACTTTTTAAACGTTCTTTTTTGGCGTAAATGAGTTGTATTGTTGCGAAAATGATAATTGTTTGGAGATATCCGTTAGCAATCATCAATGAATATTGTTGTAAACAAATTTTATAAACAAATAAGTAGATTCCTTATTCTCTTCTTTAAAGTTTTTTATTTCCAGTATAGGAATTTGCAAAATGTTCTTCATGTGATGCCGGAGTATGAGAATTTATCACCAACAACTATCGCAATTGTTATAAATAAATTTGTTAAACAAATTAACTTTTTTATCGCTTTGTCGCAGAAACAAATTCTTTTTTGACTAATATATAATTACTTGGCTTGTCAGAATTATTCGAATACAAAATTTTGTTGAACTCTCACAATTAGCTTCGTTATAAATAATTTTTAATGTATTCAATAAACTAATGGACAGTCATCGTCCTTTTTTCGCGGAAAAAAATTATTTGTCATCTAACGTGACAGGAATTATCGTATGACTTCGTTTAGTACGGAATATTGTCAACTACTAACAATCAGATTTGTTTTAAACAATTTCTATATAGATACAAAAAAAAATTATTTTTGATCTAACGTGAGACGAATTATCGTGTTAGACTTCGTATAGTATGAAATATTGGCAGTAACTAACAATCAAATTTGTTATTTCATAATAAACAATATTTTGTAATAAACGAAGTCTGATGCGATAATTCGTCGCACATTAGAAGAAAAATAATTTTTATCTGCGAAAAAAGGACGAAAACTGTCTATTTTTTTAATTGAATGCATTAAAAATTATTTATTACGAAGCTAATTGTTGAAGTTCAACAAAATTTTGTATTCGACTAATTCTAATGAACCAAATAGTATATTGTATATTAGTCGAAAAAGATTTTTTTTCTGCAAAAAGTGATAAAAACAGTTAATTTGTTTATCAAATTTATTTATAACAACTGCGATAGTTATTAATGATAAATTTTCATTCTCAGACATCACATGGAGAATTTTTATCTACAGGAATTTTTAGTGTATAATTATTATTGCCAACACATTCTGAGTGATGAAGATAAAGAATTTAATTCAAAGAACTGCATAATGTCACTAAAACTGACCAAAAAGTCTAAAATTTACGATTTTTGTCTTTTTCAACTGTCCTAAAATCTAGAAAAATTATTTTAAAAATATAATAAAATCACAAGTTCGTCGGAAAAATATAGTCTTTAAAATGAGACAAGAAAACTAAAAGAATCTTCATTTCTCACTGAGTTATGACCGAAAATATGTACACATATTTTTTCAGACAAATTAAAAATGAGAGATTTAGTGGTTTCTTCTTTTCTTTTTTGGCAACTTCCTGTCATGAAAGTTTCTATTATTTATTAGTGAGAATATATTGTAAATAAAAAATGGTGAAGACAGTACAGAATAAGACAAAACACTATTTTGTACTATTCTGTCTTTTTTTATTTACAGCATGTTTCTACTAACATGTAGTACAAAAATTTGTGACAGAAAGTTGTCAGAAAATAAAAAAAGAGACAAAAAATAAAAACAACCATTAGATCTTTTATTTTTGACGTTTCTAAATTTCTAAATAAGCTTTTTTTAGAATTCTGGTCTCAGTTTGAAGCCTATATTTTGCCGAAAATCGTGTGATTTTATTAGATTTTAAAATACTTTTTCTGGATTTTAGGTCACTTCAAAAAGACAAAAACCGTAAATTTTAGACAAATATTAAGGCCCGTTTATTTTTGAAATTCAAAAGAAAAATTTTTCGGCCCACCCTACTGTACAATTAAAGATTTAAGTTGATTCTGGATAAATTGATGTGCTAGGCGATGAGAAAAAATGTTATTTCAAAAAACGTCTCTTTTTGGTCTCTTTACTTGATTAAAAATAGTATAAACAATTAAAAAATCACAAATATCGCTTTGTATTTCTCTTAAGAATTTAATTAGCTTCTATTTTAAAAAAAAGTTCAAATCGGTTAAAAATTGAAGACTTTGTTTTGAACAGTAAATTCCTTATCTGGTCTATTTGTTTCGTGTCACTCTTCATTTGTTAATGAAATTTGAGTTTTCTTCTAAAAATGTTGTTTTTATTAACTTTTATTGGCTTCCTCGGTATTTAAAAAAAAAGCAAGTTTCTCCCGTCCCCTTTTTTCGAAAAAGAAATCCCCTATTTTCCCTAAAATTGAACTTCTGAACAGCTGTGATCCCTGATATTTTGCCATCAAATTTTCATTGAAGTTTCATAGTACAAGTTTAAAATATATGAAATCAAACACATTCTCCGATTTTGACTTGACCTGGAAAAATAAAAAAAAATTAACCTGGTAAAACCGGGAAAAAGCGGGAATTGACCTAGAATTTGAAATCGAACCCTGAGATTTATATTTGCTCAAGAAAAAAGGTACCAAGTACCAGGGACTGATTTTCCCTCTGAAAATTGTTTTTCTTTCTAAAGAACTCGGTTGCTGTTGACTCAGGTCCAGTGTTCCTCAGCGGGGAAAAAATTATCTTTTTTGGACAAAAATCGACCGACAGTGTAGTTCTCAACAGATTTTTATGGATTTTTTTAAAAATGAGCATAAGGCTTTCAGGTATAACGAGTAACTGCGGAAAATTCACTTCTACCAAACCAAAAGTTTTTATTTAACAACAAAGTTGAATTTTTGTAGTTGTTAACTTTTGGGATGTACCATTTTTTTAAGATTTTCAGATTCATTAAAAAAGGTCTTCAATCAATGTAATAACTATCTAGGAATAGATTCTGGTCGGTCAGGGTAAGAAAAAAATTTTTTTAAAAAATATTATAAACAAATTAATAAAAGAAAGTTATTTTTTCCTGATACGCAATAATTAGCAGTTTGTTAATTATCAGTTAATTGTAATCAGTTATTTGGTAATTATTTTAACAATTTTTATTAACAAATGCATATTTTGCCCATTTTTTAATTATCAGACTTAATTTTTTTTAATCAGCTTAAAATGTCTTGCCACAGACGCTTGCTGGCATATTTTTTAAACTAACAAAAATTATTATTTTTTATAAATAATTTTTATTAACAAATGCACATTTTGACCATTTTTTCATGAATGGGTTTAATTTTTGCTGTGAATTCAGCTTAAAATGTCTTGCCACAGACTCTTTGCTGCCATATTTTTACAATGAAGAAAATTATTAATTTTTATAAATAGTTTTTATTAACAAATGCACATTTTGACCATTTTTACATGAATAGGCTTAATTTTTTTTGTGGAATCAGCTTAAAATGTCTTTCCACAAACCCGTTGCTGACATATTTGTCAAACTAAAAACAATTATAAATTTGTATAAATAATTTTTATTAACAAGTGCACATTTTGACCACTTTTACATGAATAGGCTTAATTTTTTTATGGAATTAGTCTTAAATGTCTTATTAAGGACTTCCTGTTGTCACATTTTTACCATTTTTTTAATGAATAAGCTTAATTGTTTTCGTAGAATCAGCTTAAAATGTGTCCACAATATAACTCCTTGCTGTTATACTTTTAAATTGATTAAAACTGTCAATTATTTATACGACTTTTATAAACAAATATGTTTGTTTATAAAATTTTTTTGTATAATTGACAGTTTTTGTCAGTATGAATCATGTGACAGCAAGAAATCTTTGGCAAAACATTTTAAGTTGATTCTACAAAAATAATTAAGCTTATTCATGAAAAAATGGTCAAAATGTGCATTTATTTATAAAAATTATTTATAAAAATTAATAATTGTTTTCAGTTTGAAAAATATGACAGCAACGAGTATGTGGCAAGACATTTTAAGCTGATTTCCCCCAAAAAAATTAAATCTATTCATGTAAAAATTGTCAAAATGTGCATTTGTTAATAAAAATTGTTTAAATAATTACCAAATAACTGATTGCAAATAACCGATTGCAATCACTCATTAATTTTTCATATTTCCTAAAAAAGTATGGATTTCAAACAGCTAATTATTGCGTATCAGAAAAAAATAACTTTCGCTTATTAATTTGTTCATAACATCATAAACATTCTTTTTCCTTCCTCTGACCGACTAGAATCCATTGCTAGATAGTTATTAGATTGATTGAAGACCTTTTTTTAATGAATTTGAAAACCTTAAAATAAATGGTACATCCCAGAAGTTAACAACGACAAAAATTCAACGTTGTTGTTAAATAAAAATTTTTGCTTTGGTCGAAGTGAATTTTTCGCAGATACCCGTCATACCTGAAAGCCTTACGCCTTACGCACATTTTTAAAAAAAAATCCATCAAAATCCGTTGAGAATTGTACTGTCTAGCGATTTTTGTCCAAAAAAGGTACTTTTTTTCCTACTGTGTGTCGCCGAGTTTTCAACGTGTACCACTGTCAAGTTGACATAATACCGCGGGCGAATCATTATGTGCTCCATAAATCATGCCCTCTCCCCTTCGAACAATTCTAAGTATCTATCCTTTTCTCTTTTCTCTTATCTCATATAGGGTCTATGAAGAAAAAGAGAAAGAGAGAGAGAGAGAGAGTTGGTGAGTGGCTGAGTGAGGGAAGCTGCAGGGAAGAGGAACGTAAAGAGAAGAGACTCGTCTACCTCTACACTCTGTACCTTAGCAAAGCTCAGCGTACGATACCCGGATACGGGGCCCTACACCCCCACTTTAACTATGATTCCCGGGTCCTATGGCCAGGATGGAAGGGATACGGGGCCTCGGATAGCAGCGGTCCATACTGGAGGGTCAGAGGGGGGATCTCACTTTTTCACTCAGGGTCAGAACCGTACATCACCCGCGCAGCAAAGACTGACGATCGCTGGCCCGGATTTCTATGTGCTTGTATTCAAAGGCATAATTCCCGCACTTAATTCCTCGGCAGAAACGTTTCCTCGGTAATGAGCACCCGGTGATCTCGGTGACGGATTTACAGCGTTCGGGTGTCTATCAGCTATCTTCCATCCGCAGTATCTTTTCCTTCTGCTTCTTCTTCTGATATAGTGTGGCTTTCGCCTGGATTGCCTTTTCTTTCTTCCCTTCACTTCGCACCGCGTAATACTTCGCACCGAGGCAAATGAAATCAGAAAAGATAAAAGAAATTACACGTTAGGAGGGCATCGATTTTCGCGGAGGACGTGTATAGCCGCTTAAATTACACTGCGGCATCGACATGAGTAATTTCAGAGACTGAAACTTCTCAGATGAAATACTAGAGGAAAATTATTTAAGATGCAATTCACAAATTGGGTTTGAAACGGCGAAATTGGAAGTTTGTAGGTGTTTTGGGAGAAGTTTTTGAATTTAGGAAAGATTGAAGTTGGTTGTATTTTGTTGAGTTTAAAAGTTTTTAATTTTTTTCCCCTATTCTCAAATTCCCCTAAAATCCCTTTATTTGGGAATTTCATTCCTTTTTCCCTCTTTTATTCAAAGTTCTGATTTAATTTTCAAGAATTATGAGAAACAGAGGCTTATGACGTTCAAGAACACTTTCAACGTTTTCTGAAATTTTCCATAATTTCAAACTTTTTACACTCTTCCGTAACCGAGTAAAATCTTCAAGGGTTTTAAAAATTCGTTTAGCATGCTCCAAAATCTGCAAAAGACTCCTGAAATTTTCTCAAGTCCTTTAAAATCTTCAAAACTTATCTGAAATCTGTAAAAAATTCTCCAAAATATTAGAAACTTTTCTAGAATAATCTTCTACAATATTCTAGATTTTTTTGGATTTTTTTACAATCTTTTAGAATTTTCTAGATTCTCCTTTAATTTTATAACATCTCCTTTGTTTCATAAAGTTTAAAAAAATATCTTAAAATTCTTTAATATTCTACAAAGTATAGTAGACTGTTTCAAAACCTTCTAGAATTCTCAAGAATTTTGAATTCCAGAATTCTGCAGAATTATTTAGAACCCTCTAATATCTGAAAAAGATTCTCATATCTTGAAAAATCTTCTAGGATCTAAAATCTAGTTATCTAGTAGATTCTAGAATCTAGTGATCTAGTAAATTCTACAATCTAGTTATCTAGAATCTAGACTGTCTTCAGAATTTCCCTAAAATTCTGTAGGCTTTTTGAAAGTCTGAAAAAAAATTTGGAAGAGACTAGAAGATTTTACTAGTTTATGACAGAATTTTAAATATTTGTGAGGGTTTTAAAAGATTCTGAAACAGTGTAGAATATTTTTTAAAATTATATTAAATTCTTGGGTGTTTTTTAAAACTTTAGAAGATTACGAAAAAGTCTGTATATCTCTGTAAGAATTAAAAAGATTCTGGAAGATTTTAGAGACTCCTAAATTCCTAGAAAATGCTGGAGGATTTCAGAAGGTTTTGGAAGAATTAAGAAGTGTCTGGAAGATTCTAAAACATTCTAAAAAATCTAGAGTGTAGATGATTTTGAGCGATTTCAGAAGATTTAATGAATCTACAAGTACATGGAAAGTTTAAAAATTAAAATATTCTAGAAAATTGTAAAAAGTCGAGATTTTTAGAAGATTTTGTAAAAGATTTTAAAAGACTCCCGATATTTTCTCAAATCCTTTAAAATCTTCAAAACTTATCTGAAATCTGTAAAAAAAATTCTCCAAAATATTCGAAACTGTTCTAATAGAATGTTATATAATCATCTAGATTTTTTTGTATTCTTCCATTTCACCAACTTTCAATAACTTCTGAATTCTCCTATAATAGATTATTATAAGCGAAGAGATAGATAGATTATTATTATTATTATAATTACCAATAATCTCATGAAATCTTCAAGAATATCCTAAAATTCTTTAATATTCTACAAAATGTACTAGACTGTTCCAGAATCTTCTAGAGTTTTCAAGAATATTCTAAACTCCAGAATTTCCAGGAATTCTGCAGAATCATTTAGATTTAGAACCTCTACAAAAGACTCATAAACTTGCAAAGTCGTCCATACTATTTTCAGAATCTTCCTAAAATTCAGTAGACTTTTTGAATCTTAAAAAAATCTGGAAGAAACTAGAAGATTTAAAAAGTTTATGGTAGAATTCAAGCCAAAGATTTTTTTAGGATTCTAAAAGATTCTGAAACAATGTACAATATTTAAAAAAATGTAATTGATTTTGGCGTGTTTTTGAGGATTTTAGAAGATTTCGTAAGAATTAGGAAGCCTCTGAAAGATTCTACAACATTCTAAAAAATCTAGAAGATTTCGGAGGATTTTGAGGGATTTTGGAAGATTACCGAATTTTCAAGTATATGGAAATATTAAAATCTTCTAGAAGGTTCTAATACGTTGTCGAAAGGTTAAGAAGATTTCATAAAGACTAGAGAATTCCAAATGAAATCTAGAAATTTGAGGATTATTTTATTAGAATCTTGTAAAGAATCTAAGATTTTTTTAGATTCTGGAGAATCGCAGCAGACTTTTTGAATTTTCTTTAAAAAAAAAATCTGGAAGAAACTAGAAAATTTTAAAGTTTATGGCAGAATTCAAGTCAAATATTTTTGAGGATTCTAAAAAATTCTGAAACAATACAATATTTTTCAAAAATTTTAATTGATTTTGGAGTGTTTTTAAGGAGTTTAGAAGATTTTGTAAGAAACAGGAAGCCTCTAGAAGATTCTATAATATTCTGAAAAATCTAGATTTTCAAGTATATAGAAAATTTGAAATATTCTAGTCTAAAAGATTCTAAAAGGTTGTCGTAAAATTCAGAAGATTTCATAAAGACTACAGAATTCCAAACAGAGTCTAGAAATTTGAGGATTATTTTATTAGAATTTTGTAAGGAATCCAAGATTTTTGAGAATTTTTTAAGATTCTGGAGAATTGCAGCAGACTCATTTCAGGAATTTGTTGAAAATTTAAAAATTCGGCAATTTCATAATACAGAAATCTTAATTCTTTTCCGTAATTTTAGCAGTCGAAAATTTTTATATGTCGTTAATTTTTAGTTGGAAAATTTTTAGTTCGGAAATATTTGTCGTCATAGAGCCCTTGACAATATTTTTATGATTCAATGGCTGGTTTAGTTGTCATCAAAGGATTAACTGAGATATTTTTTTCCTCCTTGTTAAGCACAATAAAGTTTAACATTTAACATTTAAGTTTTATTTGTTAATAGAATTTGAATTTTCTTATAAGTATGTTGCATTAATACGTAACATATTTGTAATAAAATTCAAATTTTTCTTTTAAATCCCCTTCGAAAAAGAATTCCCCTATTTCCCCTAAAATTGAACTACTGAACCGCTGTGATCCCTGTTATGAAAATCCAGAGAGATTCGCTTTCTATTATAGAATCTTAATAAATAAATTTAATAACTGAAGCCAAAAGTATTGAAATATATCTAATTTTGTTTGTTCTTATGATAGGAAACTGTAAACGCGGATTGCGTGAAAAAGTAGCTTTTATACGGAAGCTTCGGTTACATAGAACTACGACATTGGAAATTGGCCAAGTGACGATGAGCGATGACCAATCTTGGATTCAGACGCGTTCGATAAGCCGGAAGTGGTTACACTTAACGTATCGGTGACGCAACGTTTATTTGCAACGATTTATAGACTTCTTCGCTTCTTGCATTTTATGGTACGTCTCGTTTAGGATCCATCCTTTCATAATTAAACGCCTCATCTGGCTAAGTGCTAAAAAGCAAAAGGCATTCTGAAGTTTCATTCACTGAATTTCTTCTTCTAAACTAAAACACCAGAAATCATTTTCGCCGCCTGTAAGTTTTGTATGTGGGACCGCATGATAGTAAAAGGACTTAGAGGACTTGTATTTGTTTATTAATACTTGTCTCTTTTTTCATTTCAGATCCGATGAGGACGACCCAAGTGGAGCAAAATATCGAAGAATGGAGGACGATAATATGCAGGACAAAGAGAGATTTGCCAGGTGAGTATCAGGCTCGAGATAAATAATTATGGTCCTTATTTCTGACCAATTTCAAAATACCAATGGTTATATAAAGTATGAGATTCATTATTTAGTATAACCCTTCCGATTTGAATATACAGATTAATCATTATCCCTTGAAAATTGCAAGATTGGCTCTTTGTGGAAAGCTAAATAACTTTAGGCAAAATATCCATTTGCACATTAATTTCACTTTTCCGAAGACTTAAGTCTTTCCTTTCAAGTTTAATAGTTGCAATCTCTTCACCTCTTCAGACTCTTCTTCAGGGAAATGGAATAATATAAAATATAATTTACTGGAGGATTTGATTCTGAGGCTTGATTTGCTTTGCGGATACACCCTGCGCGTATATATATATTTTCGAGTACGAAGATACGTACATATATTACATACCTACATGATACCTACTCACTAATGTTAGCCAATGGCGGAATGGGTAGCCCTCGCGGCTGCTCCAGCGTGGGAACATTGAGATACATACGTGCAGCGTCCTTTGAGTTCATCCACGCTGAGAGGAATCTTCAGGGTGCTGTTACTTTTTAAATTGAGAAAAATAGTTGTTGGAAAAATATATTTTTATTTCAAAAAGCAAGGGGGCTAATATCTTTCTGAAAATCAACAAAAGCAAGTTTTTAAATTTTAGGCCTGAATCTGGACTGAAATTATGAAGACTGAATATATTGGGTTGCTAGGTGAAAGAAAAGGGGAAAAACTAAGAAAGCAGTTGGTTGTAAGAATACCGATGTCGCGCGCAAGAACCTTACTTTTAAGTTAATAACGCAATTACCGCCGCACACCGCAAACCTCCCCCTTTCTTCGCGGTTTGTATTTTCCGCTTCCAAGGATCTTCTAACATCTCGACATTAATTCAGACCCCAGCATTTTTGGCTTAACGCACTATTATACGGGCGCTCCGCAGACGACAGTGAAATAATATCCTCGCGGATTTGTCTTTACATTCCGGCGGTTTCCGTTTCCACTTTTATATCTTGTCTGAGGAAAACACCAGGTATCATCTCACTTGAACTCTGAAAAATTCTAAGAAAGAATTTTGTACAAAATACCAGGTTTCAACATTTCCACTTGGACTTTTAAACAATTTGAACAGAATTTTCTACCTTTCTCCAGAAACATTTTCTGAATTGTTTCGGAATCATCCACCTTTTTTGGAATATTCTAGAATATTTCGGAGACTTATATATTTTTCTAAAGTCTTGTAGGTTCTGCCCAAAGCTACAAAAGACTTCCAAAATCTTCTGAAATCCGCTAGCATCTACTAGAACCACTTAGAACCTTTTTAGAATCTTCAAGAAATTCTTCAAAATTCGTTAAAAATCTACAAAATATTCGAGGCTGTTCCAGAATTTTGTAGAATTCTTAGAATCCTCCAGAATCTTCTGGATTTTTCCAAAACCTTCTAGAATTCTAGAATTTTCGAGAATATTTTATACTCTAGAAGATACTTCCAGGTTGATTAAGAATCTTATATAATCCCGAAAAATCGTTTCAGAATCTTCTGGATTTTTCAAAATATTCTAGACTTCTAGAGGCTTCTAGAGTTTTCTAGAATCCACCAAAATCTTCAAACGACTCACAAAATATAGATTTTTAAAAAATCAGGGAAGTTAAAAGCGGTTAGGGAAAGTTAGAAAAAACCTGAAGGAGTCATGGGATTTTTTTGAGTCAACAAATGAATGAATTAATTAGTCAGCTCCCTATTCCCCTATTTTCCCGCATTTCCCCTATTTTCTCCCTATTATTCTTAAAATCTTCTAAAATACTTGTATTTGAGAACTTTATTCCTTTTTCCCCTTTTTTTATTCAAAATTCCGATTAATTTTCCAAAAATAATGACAACTGGAAGCTTAAGAGGTTCAAGAACTCTTTTCAACGTTTTTTGAGATTTTCCATAATTTTCCAGAATCCTCCAGATTCTTCTATCTTGCATAAATTTTGAAAAATCTTCCGAATTTATTCAAATTCTCTAGAATTTCAGATCGATCTATAATCTTCCAGTCTCTCAGATTCTTCTCTTAATGTTGAAAAAATATTTACTTAAATTTTTCAAAATAGTCTAGACTGTTCCAGAACCTTATGAAATCCTCTAAAATCTTCTGAACTCTTCCATAACCTTCTAGAATCTTCAAGACGTCTCCAGGATTTACTCCAGATTTCACAAAAGTCGCCCGAAATTTTTTCGAATCTTTCAGAATCTTCTAAACTTATTTGAAATCTGTAAAAAAAATCGACAAAATATTCTAATCTGTTCTAATAGAATCTTATACAATTATCTAGATTATTTTGGGTTTGTTCACAATTTTTTAGAATCTCCTAGGGTCTCCTATCTTATAAAATCTTAAAGAATATCCCAAAATTCTTTAATATTCTTTAAAATATTCCAAAGTTTTCTAAAATCCCCAAGAATATTCTGAACTCCAGAATCTAGAACTCCAATTCTCCAGAACTCCAGAACTACAGAATCATTTAGAAAATCCTCTAAAATCTACAAAAGACTCCCATAATCTTGAAGAATCTCCTGGAATGTTTTCAGAATCTTCCTAAAATTCTGTAAACTTTTTGAAAGTCTTCAAAAAATCTGGAAGTGATCAGAAAATTTTAGAAGTTTATGACAGAATTTAAAAACAAGGGTGGTCGCATTTCATAGAAAACCTGGAAATCATGGAAAATTCAGGGATTTTTATGGGTCAGAGAAAATCATGGAAAAGTCAGGAATTTTTGAAAAAAACTTTTAAAAGTTAGTGAATTTCTGTAGGACGAAATTTAAATAAATAAAAATTTTCAAAAATCCATTTTAAATTATAAATTTTACGAATTGCATGTTTTGCTTTATTCCGGATATAAAAGATGGATTGCTAAGAAATGTGAAAATTCAACTTCTGAACTTAAAATATCAGCGAAAATGAAAAATTGGCCAGTGAAAAGTCTAATTTAGAAAATGAAATTTTACGGCCATCCTGAAAAAGTCCTAGAAAATACTGGAAGATTTTAGATGATTTTGAAAGAATCAGGAAGTCTCTTGGAAGATTCTAAAACATTCAAAAAATTATTGAAGATTGTAGATGATTTTGAGGGATTTTAGATGTATCTGAAGTTTTGAACGTTTAAATAAACGAAATTTTTCTTCTCAACTCAAATTTATTTTGAAATATTATTTCAATTGCAAATGAAAAGAAGCATCATGAGCTTTTTTTATCACTACATTAAATTCTTTGTTAATAAACCAATATTTTAAGACAAATTTCAGTTTAAAATGATATCAAATAAAAATTTCGTTTATTTGAATATTCAGAACTTCAAGCGCATGGATTTTAGAAGACTTAACAAATCTACAAGTATACGGAAAATTTAAAATATTCTAGAAGATTCTAAAATAAAGGATCCTCGAGAGGTTCAGAAGACACCGGTGTCCAGCGACCAAGGAAGTCAGGGAAAAGTCAGGGAATTCAGTTGGTCAGGGAAAAATCAGGGAAATGTCAGGGAATTTTTTTAAAAGTCAGGGAGCTTTTTTCTCATCGAAAAAAACTGGAAATACTGTTTTTTAGTATAGGTAATCGAATACCTTTTTTATATTATACACCTCTTATTTTTTATTATACAAAAAAGCAAAAACTTATGAAGGAAAAAAGTCAGGGAAAGTAGAGGACAGTCAGAGAATTTTAAATCTGGGCTTCGCTGGACTGGAAGGTTTTATGAAAAAAATTTTTAAATTACAGAGTTCCAAAGATTTTGAAAGACTAGAAATTTGAGTAGTATTTTATTAGGTCCTAGACAGGAATCTAAGATTTTTTGGAGGATTTTTTAAGATTCCGGAGAATTGCAGCAGATTAATTTCAGAAAGAAAATGTTCCATTTATTAATATTTACTAGCTTCTTTGGTATTTTTAAAACCAATTTTTTAAAAAATCCCTTTTTTTCGAAAAAGATATCCCCTATTTTCCCTAAAATTGAACTACTAAACCGCTGCGATCCCTGATATTGTTACATTATTACACACACGAGTAAAAATATTTCGTCTTTAGAAAGTACAATAAATAGGTGGATTTAATTTCAGAAGGGATAAAAAATATAATCGATGGTTGTTTATTCTTTTTGTGAATTTCCCAATGATTTATACAGACTCTTGGCTCCAGTGCTCTGTATATTGTAAGTTTTTCGACCGGTCTTGACCGTAAGTAAGCGGACGCGAAGTACTCTTATAGTCCCATACCAACACAATTGCACTAGGGTAAGCGCAAACCTATAGCGGATACACTCTTGGGACCAAGGAGCGAGCGGCCGACCGAGCGAGCAACTTCGGAGCGTCTGACCTCTGACCCAGGAGTTCTCTCCATCCTCCTCGAATCGCGTTTCTTCTCCTCTCCTCGAGTACCCGGCTTTATACTTGCGATTTAACGTTGACCCTTTTTAAGTAGTGCAACGTAGGTAACTGTTACCCCGGAATAATGTCCCAGGCGAAAATCGGATCCGGGTGATTCTCAGATCTGCAGAATCACTGCTGAATAACAGATCCTTGTCGATCTTTTACTAAACTGAAAATACAATCGAAGCAGTTCAGATTTATTTTTTTTTTAAACTGTCTTGACAGGATGTCAAATTTTCTATTCACTTGGAATTATCAGGAAATTGTCATTTACCTGGAAAAACCAGGAAATATCAGGGAAAATTTCTTTGAGATATTAGCAGGCCTGCCAGCGAGTAACCTTTTTTTAGAAGAGGTCACTTTTAGTCACTTTTTCTGAATTTGGTCACTTTTCTCACCTTTTCAAAAATTTTAGTCACTCTCCTCACTTTGTTTGTTGAAAATAGAAATATATTTTTTTTAATTTCGGTCTCCAATGAAACTTATTTCCATGCTGAAATGTGACTTTGTTTATCACATTCGAAAAGTTTATAATTTGTATCGGATTACGTAATACAGGTATCACAGTAAGTCCCCTATTCCCTTGTTTTTACCAATTTTCCCCTATTATCCTCAAAATCCCCTAAAATCCCTTTGAGAATGCTCCAAAATCTCTTAAATACTATAAAATATTTGAAACTGTTTTAAAATCTTCTGTAATCTAGATTCTTCCATAATCTTTTAGAATTTTCTGGGTTCTTCTATCTTACGAAATCCTAAAGAATATCCTAAAATTCTTTAATATCCTACAATATATACTAGACTGTTCCAGAATCTTCTAAAATCCTCTAAAGTCTTCTGAATTCTTCCATAATCTTCTAGACATTTCCAGAATTCTTTGGAATATTATATAATCCTCCAAAATTTACAAAAAACATCTAAAATTTTCTAAAATCCTTTAGAATCTTCAAAACTTATCTGAAATGTGTAAACATTTTCCAAAATATTAGAGACGGTTCTAGAATCTTCTTCAATCATCTAAAATTCTTTAATATTCTAAAAAATATATTAGACTGAACCAAAATCTTTTAGAATTCTCAAGAATATTTTAAACTCCAGAATTTCCAGATTTTTGCAGAATCATTAAAATTTCGAACTTTTTAAAATCTACAAAAGAGTGAGATAATCTTGAAAAGTCCTCTAGGATCTAGATATCTAGACTCTAGTAGATCTGAGCTAGTAGAATCTAGAGTCTAGATACCTAGACTGTTTTCAGAATCTTCCTAAAATTCTGTAGCATTTTTGAAAGTCTTCAAAAAGAAAAAATCTGCTAGAGACTAGAAGATTTTAGAAGAATATTTTTGAAAATAATAACAGATTTTCGGGTATTTTTTAAGACTTTAGAAGACTCTGAAAAAGTTTGGATTTCTTTTTTTAAAAGATCAATTTTAAAAGTTTAAAAGATCCTGGAAGAGTTTAAAAGGTCCTAGAAAATGCTGGAATATTTTAGAATATTTTGAAAGATTTAGGATGATTCTAAAATATTGTAAAAAATCTCAATTGTAGAAGATTTTAAGCGTTTTCAAAGATTTAATGAATCTACAAGTATATGGAAAATTTAAAAACTAAAATATTCAAGAAAATTGGAAGAAGTTGTCGAAAAGTCCAGAAGATTTCATGAAAGATGTTAGCATTCTCAGAATCTACAAGACTCCCGAAATTTTCTTAAAACTCGAAAATTATGACCCTCAAAAACTCTTTTAACGTTTTCTGAAATTTTACATATTTTCCAAATTTCCAAATCTTGTAAACTCGTCCATAACCATAATCGACTAAAATTTTCTATTTTTTTTTTAATCTAGAAAAGACTCTTAAAATCCTACAAAATCTTCAAATCTTATTTGAAATCCTCTAAAATATTCTGAACTCTTCGATTACCTTTTAGAATCTTCTAGAGGTTTCCAGAATGCTCTAGAATCTTTTAGAATCCTCCAAAATATACAAAAGACCCCCAAAATTTTCTCAAATGTTTTAAAATCTCCAAAATTTATCTGCAATCTGTAAGACTTCTCCAAAATCTTCGAGATTGTTCCAGAATCTTTTGCAATCTTCTAGATTCTTCTGAATTCTTCCATAATCTTTTACAGATTGTAAAAGATTTTAGAAGACTCTGAAAAAGTCTGGATATCTCTGAAAGAGTTTAAAAGATCCTGGAAGATTTTCTTAGAAGGTCCTAGAAAAGGCTTGAAGATTTTAGAAGACTTTGGAAGAGTCAGAAAGCCTTTGAAAGATTTTTAAAAATTCACAAAAAAAAACCTAGAAGATTCGAAAGGATTTTGAGGGATTTCAGAAGATTTAAGGAATTTACAAGTATTTGGAAAATTAAAAATAGGTATTCTAGAAGATTCTAAAAGGTTGCTGAAAATTATAGAAGATTTCATGAAAGATTTTATAAAATCCTAGATTTTGAAATTCTAAAAATTTATAAAATCAAAAGGTTTTGAAAGCCTAGAAATTTGTGAAATATTTTTTAGATTCTAGACAGGAATCGGAAGATTTTTTAGCATTTTTATAAGATTCTGGAGAATTGCAGCAGACTTATTTCGGAAATTTGATTCGTTGAAAATTGAAAAATGCTTCAATTTCATAATTGATAATTCGGAAATCTATACCAAAATTTGTTAATCACTTTTTCCACTTTTTTCAATTTCGAACAACGTTGGCAGGCCTGTATTAGCACGAATATTTTCAGTTGAAATTTTCAATCAAGTACGTATTTTTTTTTTTTTAATAATAATTAAAGTGATGATCCTAAGTAGTTTACTCAATTTTCTAAAGGCATATTCGAGTTCCTCGAGATGAAATGACAATATTTCTCACTAGAGTTATGATCGATGATGTTTATCGTGACAGTATATTTTCAAATGGTATCGACTAAGTCCATAATTTGAAGTCTTCTATTACACAAGCTGAGAGTAACGTCGTGAGTAATAGCAGTCTTCTCTACTTTGGCGGTAAACTATGTAATTATCTGCGTACAATCGCAAATTTAATGGCATTTAATTCATGATGATTCTTCGAGAACTTTACACGCGATTCCAAGAATGTTGATAAATTTTGATAAGGAAAGGTATTTATTAGATGATGAGTCGAGACTTCTACTTGCAGAAATTTAATGCAATTTTCAAGAATTGTTTTAGAAACTTAAAAAGCTCGTTAACTTGGAAGCTTTCACTTCGGAAAGTAAGATAAATATAAATTATAATAAAAACGTTAAATTATATAAAAACATTAAGTTTCCTTATATTGCACAAAATTATAAAAAATCTAATTTGTCAAAAAAATTACTTTCTAGAAAATAGAAGTTTGTATTAAAAATAAAAAAAGCACGTGAGTAGGTGGATATTTAGCAGGGACAAAAACATTGCCAGATCGAACTGAATCGATTGGCATGGATCATTGAGCGATTGGTAACCAAGACAAAACAAGTTAGAAAGTTCGCCTTGATTGTGTGCCCATCAAGCACCTAATTATGCCGTTTCACCTTTTTTCCATGACATTTGTTTCAAACGTGTGAAATTCCATTTCATGCCATAAATAATATAAATCGTTAATATTGTCAATAAATGGATAGATTGTAGTCAACAAAATTGTAGTCACTTAAACGTTTCGATTAGGAAAAATACAATTTTATTTTTTCCAGTATTTGGTTCTTTAAAATTATTAAAATACTAGAAATTGAAATTAGAACAAAAACCCTTTAATTAAAATGGAAAATGTAAATTATACAAAATTGAACTTAAAAACAAACTAAATAGGGATATTAATTTTTTTAAATTTGTCTTTCTTTTTTTATTCATACCGCAGTTTCCAGTTTGGTAAATTTCTTTTTTGTTATCGGAATCCAGATATTATTGTCTCTGGTGAGCGATTGAAGTTAAAGTTTTCTTCTCAGTTATCATCCAGTTTGCGTGCCAGTTCATTTTTTCCCTTTGTGGGAAACATTTAAGCTCGATAAAACGTAGATCCCATAACGAGGCGTAAAACTTGCACCACCCATCCTCTAAACACAGGTTTCCCTTTTTCTCCCTCGTGCCTTGAATCTGATTTTCTAAACTAGTAATTATAGTAATTTCAAGTTGAAATAATCAACTTTTATGATTTATTTCTAAAAGGAAATTTAGGGACACAAAATTGCTAGAGAAAATGTATTTGAAAGAAATGTTGGAATAGTTTTTGCGTAAGATGTCTTCATCTCTGAAGGTAACAATCTGCACTCAATTCTCAGCCCTTAATCTCAGCCTTAAGAACCTTCAATTTCCAGAGTATCTTGAACTATGCAATTACCTTGGTTTTGTCTTGCGTCTAACTGTAGGGAGAATCATTGCGAGATTGAGCGGCGGCGGCGGAACAAGATGACCGCCTACATCACCGAGTTATCGGACATGGTCCCAACATGTTCTGCCCTAGCCCGGAAGCCCGACAAATTAACCATTCTTCGGATGGCCGTTGCTCATATGAAAAATTTAAGAGGTAAGTCCAATTTCACTTTTTATAAATTACTTCAAACCTTGTACAATTAATCAAAATCTTTCAGGATCTTCCAGAATCTTCTAAATCCTCCACTATTATCTAGACTTTCCCAGAATATCCTAGAATTCTCCAGGATGTTCAAAAATTCTCCCAGAATGCTAAAATTCTCTAGAATCTAATTCTAATAGAATTCAATTTTCTAGACTTTTCCAGGATCATGTAGAACCTTCTCTAGAATCTAGAATATACTAGGATCTTTTATTAAATTTCTGTACTTTTCCACGTATTTTATACTTTTCCAGATACTTCCAGAGTCATTAATTGTTCTAGATTTTTCAGAATATTCTAGAACCTTCCAAAGACTTCTACATTCTCTATTGTTATCTGGACTTTTCCAGAAGATTCTAAAATCCTCCAGGATTTAAAAAAATTCTCCCGGAATCTGATAAAATTTTCCAGAATCTAATAGAATACTTCACAATTTTCTAGACTTTCAGAATCATTTAGAATCTTCTCCAGAATATATTAGGATCCTTTATAAAATTTCTGTACTTTTCCACAACTTTCTGTGATCTTCTATAGAGTATTTTATACTCTTCCAGATACTTTAAAATTCGTTGGGAGTCTTCCAAAATCCTCTAGACATTTCCAGAATCTAATAGATTTCTCAGAATATTTTAGAGCCTTCCAAAAACTTCTACATTCTGTCAGAGTCTTGCATAATACAAAATCTACAAAAAAATCAAAATCTTCTAAATTAGAACCAGAAAATTAGAATCTTCTAAAATAGTCCAGAATTTTCTAGGAATTTCTAGAATCCTGAAAAATGTCCTCAAAATCTGTTAAAATTCTTCATAATAGATGTGGACTATTTCAGAACCTTCAAAAATAATTATTTTAAAAAATTACTTTTAGAATTTAAAAAAAAATTGTTTTCATTTTCTAATTACAACTGTGTAGAATCCTGAAAAAATTTCCAATTTCTGTTTAAAATCTCCAAAATAGATTTGGATTGTTCCAAAATCATTCAAACTCTTCTAGAGACTTTTAAAATCTGTTAAAATTTTCCACAATATTCTAATTTGTTCTGGAATCTTCTAAGGTCATCTAGATTCTTCTAGATTTTCAAAAATAATTATTAAAAAAATTACAAAAGACAACCTTTCAATTTCTTTTCATTTAATAACTGCTCACGATCGTAACTTTTGAATTTACTAGTGATAAGTTTGACAATTTTCTGGAAAACGTTACAATTTGTATTAAATAAACAGGTAGTAATAAAATTATTTTCCGTAATTTAAGTGGCCACCTTGCTACCTCAAATCATATATTTATTTCCTTCTGTATTTTAATCCTTAAATTTTAACTCTCTTTGGTTTCAAATCTTTAGGAGGAAAGCATAATAATAATAATTCGTTTGTCGAGTTGTTTGAACTTTTTCAGAGGTGAAGAAACAGATATATAAATAAACAGATAAATAAACAGGTAGTAATAAAATTATTTTCCGTAATTTAAGTGGCCACCTTGTTACCTCAAATCATATATTTATTTCCTTCTGTATTTTAATCCTTAAATTTTAACTCTCTTTGGTTTCAAATCTTTAGGAGGAAAGCATAATAATAATAATTCGTTTGTCGAGTTGTTTGAACTTTTTCAGAGGTGAAGAAACAGATATTTGTACATCCGGTCTTAAGACTTCTTCAGGCTCAGGATCGAACAATATTTTACTCTTGTAAAAAAAAGGCCTCAATGCACTGTAACTTTGCTATTATCGATTTAGAAGTACTCGGCTCCGTTTTTCTCGCAATAAAACACCCTCGCTTTTTACTTTTTTTAGCCGAAGGGCAGATTTGTGGGATCGTATCGCGTGTACCTGAAGCAAGATCGGTGTTTTAACGGTACAAAGATATCTTCCGGGTCACTTATTTGATGTCGATCCTACGATGACGAAATATCATGTTAGCGTATCCTGTAAGAATTGCACACCGTTACATTAGCCATGCGCTCGATTCAGAATAAGTCGCAAACCATTACAGCTGACAGGGACAATTCAAAGTCGCTGACAACTCCCAACGTTCCCAGAGCATTGAATTTAATGATGGCTTACCTTACATTAGTCGAAACCTTTCTTTGAACAAAGTCAATCTACATTTCGATTATTATAGTACCTAAATCTTTCAGGATTTCATTTTGCATAACGGTTTCTGCTTTAAGAAGGAATTGGACAGACAGTCTGAAAAAAAGTTAGTCGAAGCGTCTATTTTATCAGGTTTTTCATTTTAAACAGTGTTATCCATTTTTTTAGTCGAAATACGGAAAATTTTATTTCTGATTAAATAAACCCTCAAAAGTTTTAATCGGATAAAAATTACACATTTTTTTTCATTTGGAATTTGCAGACAGATTTCGATGAAAAAACAGCTAAAATTGGTCTAAAGACTCTAAATAAAAAAATTTGTAATTTTTATCCAACTGAAACATTTGATAGCTTATTTGGTCGAAAATAAAATTTTCCACATTTCATCTAAAAAAATTTGGTAAAAAAACTGTTTAAAATTAAAAACACCTGATGAAATAGGCGCTTTGACTAATTTTCTTTCTGTCTGTCCAATTCCTCCTTAAAAATTTCTAGAAAATTTTGAAAAATTGTGGGAGAATCCAGAAGATTCTCGAGGATTCTGTAAGAGTTAAGAAAATATTTTTGAGAATTTTAACAGATGTTGGAGAACTTTTCAAGAATCTAGAAGATTTTATAAGATTTTGAAAGAGTCACGCTTCTGGAAGATTTTAGAAGAATCTAGAAGATTCTGGAGATTTCTGCAAGAATTTTAACATCGTTTTCACGACTATTTAAAAATAAACTCAAGAGGTTGATTATTAGCTGTTATTTAACTTTATAAAAAGAGAAACAATTTTTTTTAAACCCCCTTTTAAAAAGATTTGCTTGTATTCTTGAATTTCAGTTTTTAGTTTGTAAGATTTTCATTGTAAAATTTAAAATGCTTCAACTTTTTAAAGTTTTAAAATATCAGTAGGACTTTGTCTACTGAAAACTAATAATCGTTTCTTGATAAGATGTGTTCAAAGGCTGGACAATCTAACACTAACGAGACAAACTATGGGATAATTTACAAGGCCGAGACATAACTCGAGTGTAATATAAACGACTGGCTTCTAAAAAGAGTTCTCGTCGTAATTGTTTCGCTCAAATTATTTACACGGATCGTGACAGATTTTCAAACAAATGATTTGTTTAATCATCACGTACGATCTTTAGCGACAATATAATTCTCTTTATATTGGGTGAAAATCATTCGTCAAGTTCTTCAAAGCATGAAAAAAAGATAATTAAAATTTGAGAACATTTAATTTAAGGCATTTGATGACTTGGCCTTCCAAATTAATGCAAAAAAGTTTGGTTGGTTCAAAATTGAAATGTCGAAAATTTTCGATCAAACAAACTCAGTCGGTTCCGTATTTCCTCTGTTTCCCCTATTTTTTTTCTTTCTTCCTTAAAGCACACTATTTTTGAAAATTTCCCCCCTAAGATCCTCCAGAATTTTAAAAAATTCGTAAAAATCTTAGATTTCTGTCTAGAATCTAATAAAATACTCCTAAAATTTCTAGACTTTCAAAATCTTTGAAACTCTAAAATTTTATAAAATCCTTCATGAAATTTTCTGGGCGTTTCTTTTAGAAATATCTTATATATCTTATTATCTTATAATAGTGAAATTCTTCTAGAATATTTTAAATTTACGTATACTTGTAGATGCGTTAAATCTTCTGAAATCTCTCAAAATTCTCTATAATCCTCTAGTTCTTTTAGAATATTTTAGAAACTTCCATAGAATTCCTGATTCTTTCAAAATCTTCTAAACTCTGGCAGGATCTTTTAAACTCTTACAGAGATATTGGGAATATTTAGTCTTCTAAAATCGTCAAAAGCACCCAAAAATCTATTATAATTTATAAAAATATGCTACAATGTTTCAGAATATTTTTGAATCCTCAAAAACCTTTTGAATTCTGCAATAAACTTTTAATATTTTCTAATCTCTTCCAGCTTTTTTTTGTTGAAGGTTTTAAAAAAATCTACAGAATTTTAAGTTGGTTTTGAAAACAACATAGAAGATTCTTCAAAACTAAGAGAGTCTTTTGTAGATTTTAGAAGGTTCTAAATGATTCTGCAGAATTCTGGAAATTCTGGAGTTGAGAATATTCTGGAGGATTCTAGAAGATGCTGAAACAGTCAAATATATTTTGTAGAATCCTAAAGAATTTTACGATATACTTTAAGCTTTTACAAGATTATTAGATATGTGAGAACCTAGAAGAATCTAGATTTGAGACAATTTTGGGAGTCTTTTGTAGATTTTGGAGGATTTTAACAGGTTCTTAAGAGTTCTAGAAACTTCTAGAAGGTTATAGAGGGGTTCAGAAGATTTTAGACGACATTACAAGATTCTAGACAGGGTGGCCGCTGGACCGGGAAATGACCGGGAATTTTTTAAAATTTTTAGAAAATGCACGGAAAAGTGCAGAAGTCATTGATGAAGAGATTAAAAAACTGAGTAACTAAATAAAACTTATTATTATAGAAATGTTAGTACAATAAATTTGAAATATATATCGTTTAACAATAACACTCTGTGATCTCATTTCGTTTACAAAATGTAAATGCCTATTACCGGATCCATTTCAAATCAGGCAGGCAGTGCAACTTCAAGTTACAGAATCGGTCGTCTATGAAATATGTTATTTTTCAAAGGAAATAAGAAGACACGTATTTTACCGTTTTGATAAAAAATACTTTTTCACGAAGTTATATGAGTATTTGAATTTTAATCTCCTTTTTTTAAAAAAAACACAGCATTTTTCTTTAAACTTTTGTCATTTTAGACTCAAGTAAGATATTTGAGTTTTTTTCCTGATTATAATGAGGTTTATTGGCCTCTTTCAAAATCCGCCAGAAAAATTTTAGAAATATTGAAAAGTCGCAAAATGGCGATGGTTTTTCTGATAAAATTAAAAGACGATTTTCTCAAAAACCCTACCTTGTTTTTTGTCCAAATTTTTTTGCTAAATTGGTACTCATGTG
>JBAGKK010035435.1:0-10774 GCA_037177015.1 Euceroptres primus | reverse complement strand
TATGCGCCAAGGGGGAGAGGGACTTTTTTGACTCGTGTACGTTTTCAGTACTCGTCAAAAAAGTCCCTCTTCTCCCCTTAGGTGCATAATATACTATTAATAAGTCAAAACTGCTTTGTAATAGTGGACAAAATGCTTTAAATGTGAAAACTAAAACCTAACCTGTGAACATTAAAAGTTAATGCGAGAAATTTGTTCAAAGAATCTAACTTTCATGTTATTGTTGCTTGAATGTTGCAATTAAATTTTTTACTCAACATATCTTTGAAATTTTTAGCAGAATTGCTTGAATGGTAATAATTTTTGTATATTTATTTTGTTTTTTTGTAAATTGGGGCCAATTTTTAATATACCTATTTAGGAGAAAATTTAATTTTTATGAAGGGAAGCTCTGCAGGTTATCTCAAAATTTTGATATAAAGATCGAAATTTTACGAACGAATTTTCTAGTTTATTGCGAGTATTTCAAGTGAAAATGTTTTCGTGGCTAGAATACAATTTAATTCTATTTCGTTTGTTGAAAAAGTCTCTGAGAGCTAAGCTAATCCGTTTTCAATTATTCAACATTGCAGCAAACAAAAATCTTTGTGATATATTTTTATAAAAATATCAAACTAAACAGACAAGATGAAATATTTTTACATATTTAAATATTTTTTTACAAGAAGAAACTTTAATTCCTTTTGAGTTATATTTAAATTTATTATATTAAACAATTTTTAAATTTTATGATGGAACATTTTTCAGTTCAAATTTTAGGTTTGTAGAAATGATCCTTGACACGATATTTTAACCGAAAAGCTTAGTTTTCAATTGAAGAACTAATATTTGCACTGTTCAGCAAAGTGAAAGCTTACTTTGCTGGACAAATAAATCAGTGTGTTTTGAGTTATCTCAAAGTAAACTCACAGAAACTAATACTCTTTGAGAAAATTAAAATATACTTAAAGGTAACTAATTTCTAATATCATTGAAATTAAATTGAGAAAGCATTTTCGAAAATAAATTTCAAAATCAAGTTGCATTATATTTAATCCATTTGAAAACAGGCAGATTCTACACTTCACGTGGCAGAATCTTTCCTCATCGAAATATGTTATTTTTCAAAAGAAATAAGTAAATACGTATTTTTCCGATTTAAAAAAAATTTCACGTGATTGTGAGTATTTGAATTCTTAAAGATAATTTTGAAAAAACAACAAATTATTTTTTGAACTTCTTGAGATATTCTAATTTTCTTTTCGGATTCAATTTTATAATTTTTAAACAACAAATTGTACCTGTGAATTTGTTTTTTTTTATTAACTAACTAATGCTTTTGTTTCTTTTATAATAAAAAACTAATTTTTAAACGGAATTTCTTATCATTATTGAGTGAAGTCAGGAAATAATCAACACATTTCTGACAATCTTTAAGGATTTTTTTTTGTGATACAATTTTTTCTCATAAAAATTTTTAGAATGTTGTATTATTTACAAGAAAAATTCTATTTTATGAAAAATATTCTTTTGACAACCAAAATGGTTTAGCCCGCATTAATCTTGCAGAATGATCACCCTTTCACTAATCAAAAGAAAATTAGAATATCCTAAGTAGCTCAAAAACAACAGTGGTTTAAAAAAATAATTTTTATTTTTTTTTTGAAAATTACCCTCAGGAATTCAAATACTCATAAATACGTAGACAATTTTTCTGATTCAAATAGAAAAGAACCTATCTCCTTATTTCGTCTGTAAAATAACATATTTTGACGATTCCTTGTAAAAGAAAATAATTGATTCCGATTAAGACCGATTAATCGATTAAAACTGATTTAGAATCATCATGGAAACCGATTCATTTAATCGGATTCAATAGGTGCAAACTGATTGACTCCGATTGAACGAATCGATTTCAATGATGATTCTGAAACAGGTTTAATCAGTCAGTCGGTCTGAATCGAATTAAATTATTTTTTTCTACAAAGAATGAAAGATTGTGTGACTTAAAGTACAGAGTCTGCTTGATTTGAAATGGATTACGTAATTAATTTAATAATTTTTCTAATTCTTGAAATTATAAATAATTTGTTAAATTCAACACTGCATGTGGATATGCGAGGAGCTTACGTGCTTTGCCTGCAATTCTTGCTACTAATTTTCCTCCCAGCTACTGTCCCTTTTCCTCATCCTTTTCACTATCATTCACTTAGTCTCTGTTTCTCCATATTCTCCGTGTTGCTTTCGCCTGAGCACTTGAACTTAAGCGTTGGCAAAACGAGGGGGTGGTTTGGGATGAATATCCATTTGCAGTGACAAAAGGGAGCTGAGCTCTGTCTATTGTCCTTTTTTATCTCTTTCGTGCCACCACCTACTCTATGAACTCTATGCAACCACTTTTCACGTCAGTTGTCATAGTACGAGACGGTGTTTAAATACCTACAAAGGAGTTCCGCTATACACTTATATTAAAATTAAAAGATGAAATCGTAAATAACTAATAATTTCTGAAAAATAATATAAGATAGACGAAAATTAAATCATTGGAAATTATTGGAAAATTTATTTTAAATATGAAACCTAATATTGTACCTTCGAAAATAACTGTTTTCATTCTAAGTGACTTATAACATTTCTTAAATTTATGATTTTTGAAATCAAATTTCAAACTCCATTTCCGATTTTAATTACGTTTTTCGAAATTTTACTGAAATTAGGTTGGACGCAATTTGTGCTCTACTGATAACACCACACAATATTCTCCTGTGTATACGTAGTATTTGCGATAATACTAGACGTGAACGTAAATCATAATATCCCAAACAAAATTTTCCCTTCATTATTAAATCTCTCTGATTTTCCTATATATGATTCAATTATTGCGAAAATTCTGTAATTAGAACCGCTAATCAGAAAGGTGAGATAATGAAAATAAATTATGAGTTTGCAAGCGTGAATATACTGGATATATTTTGCAAAATACTCACTGACTTTATTATTATTTATATAAATTTATTAATTCGGCGGATATAAGCATTATTTATGCTGCGAGCATCGAACTTTAAATTATAAGTTGTTAAAAGTTATTACAATTTTTAATTCTGAAAATAAGAAGCATGAATGATTATCATAATTATTTTTGTCCAAAGAGTCCATGTTCTTTTTTCTTGACTCATAAATTAAAGAAATCTGCCCCCCCACATCTTAGACAGGACCAGGAAATTTTAATTTTCGTTTTTTCTTCGTTTGCTTTTTCTTACTTCCTCTCACGTTCTCTCTCTTACTAAGATTCTCTGTCTTTCTCAGACGCAGTTGCTTCTGAATGAATAATGGTCAAATGAACGACGATAGCAGTTTGTTCGAAGCGCCTAACAAACGAGCCGTGTAGACGCCAAATCGCTTTATCAAAGACTCGCATTCAAGGAGGTAACTCATCCGTAAAAGCAAGTAGTAAAAATGAGTGGGATGAGAAAATACCTGAAAGAGTGACGGAGATAACGATATCTATAGGGATAAACGAAGGTAGGGGCGCGAATCTGTATTCATAGAAGGAGATACTCGTTTAAGGCGATTAGAAATCTGTCGTATAGGATGGCTCTATTGGAAATGGTTTCCTAGTTGCTTAAGTAATTAACTCAGTAAGTAGCCAAGTAAGTAAGTGAACGAGGAGACTTGACTTGAGTAATTAAGTCAAAATATCAAGTGCTTTGAAAAAGGATATTTCTATTACTTTAATTACGTTCTCATGATGCACTTTAAAGACTGGTATTCGTTCGATAAAAAAACGAAACTGAAAAGAATTCTTATTAAGCTTTTTTAGAATAAAAGTAATTTGCATTCAGTGTGGAAAGCTAATTTAAACGAAGTTTTTAAATTAATTATAGTCATGCTTTAATGGCTTCTCTAACCAAAAAATTGACCAGATACATTTTCCCCAGTGGAATAAAAATACATATGTCGATTTATTAGTCGTTTTGATTAATTCAGTTTTTCTTGAGATTTTAAAAATCGATTCTGGAAATTCATAGTTGATTTGATGTTAAATGATCGAGAAATCATAGAGAAATATTCTTTCATTGAGAAATATTTGTATTTATGGAAGTAAGTGTTAAATGGTGGAAAGTGAGACTTTAAGAGATACTCCTGTTTTACTCAAGAAACTAAAATTGATGTTGGAAAGTATAGAATAAGATCGAAACAAGTGGTTAGAAGCATTATCGTAAGAACTGAATCCAATATAGAAACCGAAGACTTTTACGTTGATAGAGCAAACTTTGAAGTTTCTTTTGCTTTTCGACAAATAACTCTCAGAGCTGCTACCCTTCTTTTCCAAACTTTTTTCTTCTAGTTGCGAATGTAACTTTCCTGAGAAGGCGAAACGATAAACAAGCCTTCATCTCATCGTGCCTTTATTTTTTTAACAAAACAAAAATTATCTTATTGATAATTCTCTGGCTATCATATATAAACATTATATTCAAAATATTATAAAAAATATTTGCAAATTATAGTGTGTTGATTGATTAATAAAATACATATTTCTGAGAAAATGCGCAAGAACAATTAGATATTTACTGAAGTGAATAATAATTTGCGAGTTCTTTCAATTTCTAAAAATATAATATTTCTTGAATGGAAAACTCTTGCTATTCGGAGAATGAATAAAATTGCTGATGATGCTTCATATACATATGCTTCATCGCTCGCTGGTCTCACGATTCTTTCAAAAGTATGAATTTTCAACCTATTTTATGTATTCTTCTTTAGTATACAGGAGAAAAAAATTTACATTTTTATGCATTTTCCTTTAGAAAACAAAATCCTTAGTGCGCGCAGTTTCCAATTATTCAATTTAGGAATGTTGTCTCTGTACATTCAAGCTGAAAATTAATTAAAATTTTGTTATTTATAAACTTTTAAAATTTTCAAAATGAATAACTGCATAATTCTTAAATAAAATAATTTCAATAAAAATGTACTAAATAGATCTGTATGAAATCTTTTAAGGAAAAAAAATTCACTTGAACTCTTTTGAATTCTTTGATTTTTAAAAATATTTTGAATTCCCTTGGATGTTTTTGAATTCACCTTGATTTCTTTTGCATTCGTCTTCAATTCTTTTGCATTCGATTGAATTCCCTTGAATTATTTTGATTTCATTTGAATTACGTTGAAATCTGTTGAGTTCGATTTATTCTTTTTGAGCTCTTCTGAGTATTTTGAATTCTCCTGAATCATATTGAATTTTCTTGAATTCTTCTTAATTTCCTTAAATTATTTTGAACTTTCTTGTCTTTTTTAATTTTCTTAAATTATTTTGAACTTTCTTGTGCTCTATTTAATTTCCTTAAATTATTTTGAATTCAGTATGAACTCATTTAATTATTTTGAATTTGCCTAGAATTCAGATCAATTTATTGTATCTCAAGTAGAATGATTTCAGTTGAATTCAGTTCGCTTGAATTCACTTGAACTCATTTAATTATTTTGAATTTGCCTAAAATTCAGATCAATTTATTGTATCTCAAGTAGAATGATTTTAGTTGAATTCAGTTCGCTTGAATTCACTTGAACCCTTTTGAGTGCTTTTAAATTCGCTTGAAATAATTGGAATTCTTCGGAATTCCCTTGAGTTTTTTTAAATTCGCTTGAACTCTGTTTGAATTCGTCTTGAATTTTTGGAATTTCCTTTAATTATTTTCTTTTAAATTCTTTTAAATTATTTTATATTTTTAGAATTCTTTTACATTTTTCTGAGTTCTTATGAAATTTGTTGAAATCTTGAATTCAGGTTACATAAAAATTTCTAGTGGCCAACCCCTCGGTTAGAACAAAAATTTTATTAATTCTGAGCTTGAGTACATTTACTATACTTACAGAGAACATCCTTAACTTTCATTATAAATATTAAATATTCGTTTATTAAGACATAATTTTTTAATCAATGCTATATTGCAAAATTTTACTCGAGCAGCTGTCTTGCATAAATTTCAAAAGGACACTTAAGCATCTTATTAAGTTATCTCTTGACTTTAAATGATCGTGTAAAAGAGGCAGAATATTCAGAATTTGATGAAACCTATTTTGGACTTAAACTAATGAAACTAAAGCTGCTTTATGTGTGAAGTTCCTTCTTGATTTTATGAAGATGCAGCGTTTAATTAGGATCGTAACGTTTAATTGCTCACATTTCGGTAGAAGCTTAACATTGAAATAGGTGTGCAAAGATTTCCATACGAAATTATGTGGCAATGTTTCCGACTTTGAGCAAAGCGTATTAGGCACGTCGTTCATTAAGCTTAGCTAACTTGCTCTGATATCATATTTCCAGTTCAGATGGGTTAGCTGTAATTTAATTACGTATTTTGCGGTAAAGAACTTCATTGCGCGTCGACCACCAGAGATTACATTTTCGCGGACGTTCAAAACAAATTGGAATCCCGTAATTAATGCCGAGAGAGACGCGACACCTCGCGCGACATTTATTAATGAATTACGACCTTAATTGCGGAGACTCATTAATTTGGTCCCTCGGGGAAAAAGAGCTTTAAAATTCTAGTCAATTGAAGCACAAAATGTAGGAAATCCATTTGTCAGTAGGATTCAGAAGCTACTTAAGTAAATTTGACCCAGTTTTAAGGCGTTTTAACGATCTGCTACTCTCGTATTAGATTTAAGTGGCTGGTAAACGGTTATGAATATTACTAGCAGGATAAGCACATTTACTGTTACGATTATGAAGTCTTTTATCTCAATTTGATCCTTTTTGAATTTTGCGTCAAGTGAAATGAACTTTACACTTTTATCTCGTTAACTCCTGAGTGCATATTCTGAATTCAGTTTTCTAAGAGCGAATGTATACTTTTTGATTGCATTTTGCAAGTTATAAGTATTTAGTTTTCTAAGAGCGAATGTATACTTTTTGATTGCATTTTGCAGTTATAAGTAGTGATTCTCCGAACTTGCATCTGTGATTCTGTGCACGTAAAGCGACGATTTTCAAGGAGGCAATGAATGCTTGAAATCTTCTCTATATCGAAATTGTGAGAATGGACTTTGACTTTTATTTCAGTTTATAAGATAAGAGACCCCCAAAAATCTGTAAAAATTCGCAAAATTTTGTTTATATTTATCTAGCTGCTTCAAAAGGTGACCGTAATGAACTTAAGAATTTGTTCAGAGTCAATATAAATAAATAGTAAATTAAGGCAAAAATTTCTGATTCACCAAGAACCATTGGGATTAAAAGGGAATCCTTATAGTCTATAAAAATGATGAATGATTATATACGAATAATTTTATGGGATACTAGAGAAATGTGAAAATAGCTGAATGAATAAAAGACCTATTGGGGGAGATAAAATCAATATCAAAGGCACTCCAGTTGCAAAAAATACCCTTAGAAATATGGGGGCTTACCAGTGCTGTTATACAGAGCACTTTTTTTAGATTTATTTTATTCAACCATGGAAAAAAGTGAAAATTAAAATCAGATCGGCGAAAAGAAGGAACTGATCAAGGGAGATGGGATTTACTTCAATTTAAATTAAAACCCTTCGTTTTCATTACAAAATTCAGTATGTAACTTCTTTGATCATATTCTGAAATTTTATATTTAACAAAAAAACTAGAAAAAAGCCAATTAATTGGGTGAATTTTAGAGAGTCCAATTAAAAAAATGTATAAATAAACACCACTAGATATAAACAATTAGCAATTGAGAACCAATTGAACTTTGAACTTCTTATAAACTTAGTCTCTGCTATAAAGTCTAAAAATGCGATAATATTTCACTGAGCTTTGCCTTTAAAAAGTAATATGGAAAACTAATAGGATCTCGAGTATCATTCTTCTCTAATCTGTTGATATTTTACTTCAAGGTTGGTTATTAAATTAGTAACTACTCCAATATTTTGTACTCTGTGTTCGTGTTTTGGTCAATATTTTGAATTAACTTATGCTACACTATAATTAGAAACAAATTACATTAGAGTCTACTCTCAAAGGTGAATTTTAACGTATAAGGTTACATAGGTTAGAAGGATAATAACTGTTATTAATTTCTACCCAGTTATTACATCGTTTAAAATAATGAACACTCAAGTTACTACTTTATCCTCCACAAAGTGGATTTCTGCGTGTTCACAAAAAATTCAGGCTTTAAAGGGTAAAAATACATCTCGCTTTATTTTGATTAATGGTTCGAATACTGTGCACTTTTACTCTGCAGTGAATACTGTAAAAATAAAATAATGGAATAATCTCACAATTGTTGCCCAGTAAAGGGAAATGGAAATCTAGTAAAATTTAAACACAGAAGATATATCTAACATTTATATGCTCTTTCATTTCATTTTCTCACATTGCCTGGCATACGTGGTAACACCAATGGTTATTTATTCAAGACAAATTGTATCCCTTTCTCCTAATCAGTGCACGCCAACTGCACTGAAGAGTGGTGTTCGGTTAGGTGTTACTAATTGGCTCCAAATCACTTTCTGTGGAAACGAGTGTCTCTGTTAATCTTCTAGCATAACTGAACCTTGTTTGACCACTGAAAGACGAGTGCCCAGCGTTACCGCGAATCAGAAAGTTAATTTTACCTTGTCAAGGGTGCATACTGAATATTCAATTTCCCTCTGCAATTACCTAGAGTAACTACTATCCAGGGATGCGATTAAACTGTCGACCGTTTCCATGGATCACTTTGAGAACAAGAGTAATTACGAGGTACCGTCTTTCGCACCTGGAGGATCTGGTTCTCTTGGTGCGAAACATTTTGCTCGTTCGCACCTTGGGATAAAAACTGATCTTACTCATCGTGGAATGCAGGAAGATTAGTTTGTTACAGATGCTGAAGTAAAACTGCTTTTTTATACCGATTGTTAAATGACAATCGGTATAAAAAGAACAGTTTTACTGGTGAATGTTTTATTGGTGTAAACAATTACTGACAAAAAATAATTAGTTAGGCAGATTACTTTAGTATCTAGAAACTTTTATTAGTTGATGTAATTATTCACACGGTGGGGTTGAACAAATTGTAAATTGCAAGGTCGTTGCATATGGGATTTTCCGACTGATTATGCACTCAAGAAAATATTTGTTTGATTCAAACAAAGTTTGTTTGAATCGAACAAAGTTTGTTTGAATCGAACAAATTATAACGCTTATACGGGGTCAACAAACAAAATTGATTTTATTTGAATACATTTTTATTTAGATTAAATAAATCTTTTGTTTAAATTAAATAAAGTTCTTGTTTGTTTAAAACATTTTTTGTTCTAAATTAAGTAAAGATTTTGTTGTTTAAACTTTTTTCAATTTTATAAATAATTTTTAAAAATTTTCAATTTTGTGGTTGAAAAGTGTTAAGTGTAAGACACCACTTTTTTTAGATTATCTGTCGGGATTCGCGGCATGCGTAACGACGATACTGTAACAAGTTTCAGACGCCTTTATATTCAGTATGATTGTACTTTATTGTGAGAAAGATCCTTCTGCGCTTTTATTTATTTATTTATTTTATTTATTTTGAGAAATCAACGGGCAAAACCCTTTATTACAAAGAAAGAATTATGATATAACTAAAATAAGAGATCGTATCTACACGATTATTAAGCCTATTACAGCTATACCTACAAAAAACCAAAAAAATAAGACTAAGCCGCACTATTGTCTCGTAAGTTAATAATGCTTTTGAGAACGGACTTGAAGTGCGTGGGAGAGTCATCAAAATAGTCAATAGTATCACAATTTTTTTGAGATCGAAATATTTTGAACATAAAAATAGTCTTTTTTTAAAAAGAGCCAAATGGAACAGACTACCACACTCAGAAAACAGTTTGTTTAAATGAAACAAAAAAATTTATTTAATGTCATATTATTGAAATAAATAAATTTTTTGTTTCAATTAACAAAAAATTTATTTCATTTTAATAAATGAAAAATATTTACCTCATTAATCGAAACAAATAATTTTGTTGGAACAATTGCTTTTAATGTTTTCTAAAGAACTATCGTATGTGGGTTATAATTTTTGTTTAAATCAAACAAATGTTTTATAAACTCAAATGGATTTAATTTGAGCAAATCCTTTATTTAAATCGAACAAATTGTTCCAACAAAATTATTTGTTTCGATTAATGAGGTAGATATTTTTCATTTATTAAAATGAAATAAATTTTTTGTTAATTGAAACAAAAAATTTATTTATTTCAATAATATGACATTAAATAAATTTTTTTGTTTCATTTAAACAAACTTTTTTCTGAGTCTGGTAGTCTGTTCCATTTGGCTCTTTTTTAAAAAAGACTATTTTATGTTCAAAATATTTCGATCTCAAAAAAATTCCAAAAATTTAATTGCAAGATCCTTGCACATTGGATTTTCTGACTGATTAGGATAGTCTGAAACCTCACGTTTGAGACCAGAGACAAACAATTCCATGGAACTCTTTTTGAAAAAAAATCGATTTTCATGTTTAAAATATTTGAAAATAAAAAATAAAAAATAAAAATCCATAATTTTCATTTTTTTTAATATTATAAATTATACATTCCGAAACTTAAAATGTTAACAGAAAGCATTAATGTTCCAGAAATTTATGAAATATCACAGTTTAAGGCCAAAGACAAACAATTCCATGGGACTCTTTTTGAAAAAAAAAACGATTTTCATGTTTAAAATATTTAAATATAAAAAAATAAAAAAACCATAATTTTCACCTTTTTTGTTGATATTAGAAATTATACATCCCGAAACTTAAAATTTTAACAGAAAGCATTAATGTATC
>JBAGKK010035424.1:0-10774 GCA_037177015.1 Euceroptres primus | reverse complement strand
TTTATACAGTACATCCCTTTGATGGAAATTCTAAAAATGATGATCGTTTTTAGCTATCTCTTACCGTTTACGAGATACTTGATACTTATTATAATTTTTTTTTATGGATTTCGAAAGTAAGATATTTCAAAAATATTGTGTCAACATTTTATAGAGATCGGAGCAGTCTAAGTACGTTTATTTCAGCGAACTCTCCGGCGTGCGAGATGCGGTCTCACTCATGCGAGCAGGTGTACGCGCGTTCGGCTGCTCTGCCCTTTCTTACGACTCGCGGTTTTGTCTGAGAAGCAGCTGGCGATATTGTACACAATAGCAGGTATACTGAGCTGTTGTATTGCATTTTGAATTAGCAAACTGTTATTTGAACGGTAGTCTTGGTTAGAATTTCGGAGTGAAATCATCTCTCTGCTCGTGCGCCTTGTAATTTTATTTTTCATTAAAATGGACAAAAAGCATTCGAAAAAGCACTGGCGAAGTGCAAACACAATGCCTAAAAAACGGAAATTTCAAGGAAATCGATACAGTGACGAAGTGAACACTGATTATACCAGCAAGTCGGCCGCAAAGCATATGCACTGTCCAGCAGGTGCTGCCTCGTGGTGCGAGTACCGAAAAAACGAGGCGAAAGGATCTTTAAAAGGATACAAGCATCCTCCTGCTCTCGCTCAAGAGGCTCAAGAGATTTAAAAGCCTATCTATGAAGATTTAACAAAGAAGGAATTATTGGAAAGGTGTTTAAGTGGCAATACGCAAAACAATAATGAAAGCTTTAACAAGACCGTGTGGTCGATGTCACCTAAACTCATATTTAGTGGCATAAAAATTGTTCAAATTGCTACCGAAACGGCGGCTTGCATTTTCAACGAAGGATTTGCGCCGATTTTGAAAGCCGCAGCTCTTTTTTGTCCCAGGAAGTCAGAGAAAGCAGGAGAAACGCCAGAATGGAGGAAAATGAAATGTTTGAAGAGGCTTAAGGGACACTGTATGGTGCTGGCATCGCCGGTTAGCTGTAAGTACGATTTTTTTACATATTTTTCACTAACAAGAACTTTAAACGCGTTTTTCTCAAAACCACTTTTTTTCATGCGATGTTGATCTTTTCTCTGAATCTACTAGACTGATCCTTACGAAGTTTTATATACATATTCGGCACACATATGGCTACGGCCGGAACTAGGATTATGAAAAAATTTTGATTTTTACTATTTTTATTAACCGAAAAGTCACTTAAAAAAATCGAAAATTTCGAAAAAATTTTTTCGACAGCCGCCATTTTGTTATTTTTGCATAAAAATTAATAATTCTAGTTCGGGCCGTAGCCACACTCATACTGAACCTAAATCTTTTTGAATTTTGTGTTTCAGATAATTCTTCTCTGAGAAAAAATCCACACCGCAGCCATGCCTTTTTTTGGAGGAGCTAAGAAGATGCTGAGTTTTTAAATTTAAAAATTATATGAAATTAATAAAAAAAATTTTTTCATATACTTTATGAGACCTTATATCAAGCCCAAAAAGAATCATAAGAATATCTATTATAGGAGTCGTAGAAAAAATCCTCAAAAATAGCTCATTTTTCAGGCGTGTACAGTAGGATGAACCCATAAGGGTTGAATATGACTGCGTTCTCTGGTAGCTAGGGGGAAGAAACTTTTTCTGCGATCATTTGTTATCAAAAGCTACAAAATGCATGCTTTAAATTTTAAGTAAGAAGATTGATAGAGTTAAAGTAAGAAGCAACAGTTTAAAGAAGAAGCTTAGTACAGGTTTCAGATTTTTTTTAGATTTTTTAGATTTAGAGCTGATGATAAAGTAGTAAGAAAAACACGAGCAACCGATAATTTTTTATTACTTTTAAACTATTGAACTGATACAGAATTTGGAGGTCTAACCAATTTTTCAAAATACACCCACATATTTAAACATTTTTCAATGCTTGCACAGAGGTCGCATAAAATTCCACCCTGATCCTCAGTAAAGTAGAAATCTTGCTGAATCTTGTATGTTAAGAGATTATTATTTTGATTCTCATTATCATATTAAAAAACATACTTAAAGTGAGTTGTACCTTTTAGCCCTACCATGTGCGAATAGTCCCTCTCTACGGTAGTTTAGTTCTTAGAGATTAAAATTTTTGACACTTAAGGGTTGAAAATGACTGCGTTCTCCGCCAGCTAGAGGGATGAAACTTTTTTTGGAGTTACGCCTCATTGAGTGCTACGTTATCCATGCTTTAAATTTTAAGTAAGAGAAAAAAAATTTTGCTTTATTTTCGTTTCACATAAGCGTTGCAAACATTAGTTTCATAATAGCTGAGGTTAGATGTACTTTTGGGTTGCCAGGTGGCCGGGTTTCGGCCGTCCTTGCCAGTATTCCATGTCCGAGCGAGGCTGGCTAAAGTCCAAGACTTTACAAGTCAGAAAAAATTAATTAAGTCATAATAAATATAACTTTTACCGGCAAATGAAAACGAAATATAGGTTTCCAAAGGTGAAAAATTATGTCTTCCCTTGATGACATTTAAAGCTCCAGCCACGTCTAAACCACAAAAGAACTTTATTTTTTAGGACCTTCGTCGGCTGATTTGAATTTTCAATCTGGAAACGGGTCTTTCTGATACTAACGCTCTGAGCGCTCTGAAGATGCTCCAGCCAAAAGTTAGAACTGCCGGAAGTAACCCACCATAACACAGTGGGCCAGAAATCGCCAAAAGTGACCAAAAAGCCTTCATTTTATTTTGAACTAAGTAAATATATTTTAGGTCCCGGAAGCTGACATTACTACTTTGTCATATCGATATGCACACTATATCAGAATTTAGTGCTTATTTAGTGCTAATTTATGCCGCTAAATAAAAATTTTGTGCTCCGTAATTTTTGCTAAAAACGAGTAGTAATGCTAAAGTTAAAGTCATAACTCCAGTATGTGAAACTAGGAAACTATTAGTGATATCAAATTCTCTCTTGGAAATTATTAGTGATATCAAATTCTCTCTTGAATTGAATGCTAATTAAGTGCTCTCGATTTGTATTATAATAATCTTTACTTATTTATTCAATAATTGGTAATAAGTCTACAAATCGCAGCGGTATACAGACAACCTGAGAGTTGCGGTTGCCCTAATAAGGTTTCTAGCATTAATTCGAAATTCCGTCAAATTTAACACTTAAATTTTTTCACTGAGATTTTTGTTTTGCTAATTTATAATTATTATTTATATGAATTGCAACCTTGCATCATAATTAATGTCTGTTGAAGCATGTTGAAGTATGTATTTATCCGTCTAACAGTGAAACAGAGGTAACAGATTCGTTTAACGGACAAAAATGTGAAATGAAAAAAAAAAAGTATAAAATAAACAGTTTTAGATTTTTACCCTATAGAAATAAGTATTTAAATTATTTATCTTTTCAAATATATAGATTCGTTAATAATGTTATGTGCTTGGGGCGAAGATTTTTGATTATGGTTGTGCATTTTATAGAAAAAGAAACTTTGATAGAATGACTTTGTGACATGTAAGCCACATGTTGAGATGCTATCTGTTAGGTGGTTATTTCATATTTATTTTAAACAGAAATAAAAGTTTAAAGTAAGCTATTCGTTTAGAGTGGACTATATATTTGTGAATAACTTAGAAAAATTTATGCTCTATTGATTAGATGCGTGTGCGTTTGATTATTGAGCTGAAACTGGCGGCCGGACTTACCGGCCAGCCCGGGATATAACTTCATAGCGAAGTCTCCCACTCCTGGCGTGAATAGGCGCGAAAAACAATCGCCGCGCGCCACGATTGTTTTTAAATTTCTATCAACACTTAAAATTGCTTATCGCAAAATAAAAAGGGATGTTCAAAGTAGAGAGTCGGGTCGGGCTGAGTTAGTTGCGGGTCAGGTCGGATGGAAGGGTTTTACTGGTTTGCACAGGATAGTTATTGATCAAAAACCTCGGAAATTAATTCCATTAATACATCTTGGAAAATTTCGAATTCAAACAAATAATATTTTGAGAAATTCGTGGCGACCGAATTCCATGTTTATTTGTAAGAATTTCTAAGATACCGGGTGTCAAAAAATAAAGAATTCTATAACATCTTAGAAAAATAGAGGCAATACGTTTGTCATGACATTGGGCTCATTCCTGAAGTGCCAGTCGAATACTACTGGGTGTCAGGAAATAAAATATTTCATAAATTCATAGGAAAAATAGAAAGACCTAGCAAAATTTTTAATTTCAATTCTGAATGAAAATAGGGGAATTAATTATTTAATGAATTTTTAATTTCGACGGCCTCCACCCAGTGCGCCGTTTTAAAAAGTATTTTTGCGATCAGAACGACTTCAAAGTTAGGAAAAATTATAAAATATTTCTGGTATTAAATATGGCTCATAGAATTTCAGTTGTGCATTAAATTAGGAGAATTTTCATAATTTTTAATTTTTTAATTTCGACGGTCTCTACCTGGTGGGCCGATTTGAGAAATCTGCTTTGGGATCGGAACGAATTCTATGGGAGAATTTACATAATTTTAACTTTTTTAATTTTGACGGTCTCTACCCTGTGTGACGATTTGTCTGTGTTGAGATCTGAACGACTTCTGGTTGGTATAAAAAATCATAAAATATTTCTTGCATCAAACGTGGCTCATGGAATTCCAGTTAGGGACATCGTCGCACTGGGCAGCGGCAGTCGAAATTTAAAACAGGAAAATTATACCATAAAAGTCGTTCCGATTACAAAACAGACTTTTCAAATCGCCACATCAGGTAGAGAACGTCGAAATTAAAAGATTCAAAATTATGGAAATTCTCCTAAGTTAATACACAACTGAAATTCCATAAGCCATATTTGATACAAGAAATATTTTATGGTTTTTCCTAGCTTTGAAGTTGTTCTGATCGCAAAAATACTTTTCAAAACGCTGCATTGGGTAGAGGCTGTCGGAATAAAAAATTAATTAAATAACACCCCTATTTTGATTCAGAAGTGAAATTACAATTTTTGCTAGGTCTTCCTATTTTTCCTAAGAATTTATGAAATACTTTATACCCTGACACTCAGTAGTATTCGACTGGGACTTCAGGAATGGGCCCAAAAATTTTTTTCGAAGATATAGAACGATATGATAGTTTAAGCAAAGTCATGGCAAACGCATTGCCTCTTTTATCTAAGATATTATAGAATTTTTTATTTTTTAACTCCCAGTATCTTAGAAATTCTTAGAAATAAACATGGAATTCGGTTGCTACGAATTTTACAAAATATTATTTGTTAGAATTTGAAATTTTCTAAGATGTATTAATGGAATTAATTTCCGAGGTTTTTGATCAATGACTATCCCGTGTAAACCGGTAAATCCACATCCACCCGACCTGACCCGCAAATAACTCAGCCCGACCCGATTCTCTATTTTGGACATCCCTTTTTATTTTGTGATAAGCAATTTGAATTGTTGATCGAAATTTAGAAACAGTAGTCGCACGCAGCGATTGTTTTTCGCGCCTATTTATGCCTATTAATTTGCAGCAATAAAATAATTTTATCTATCAAAACAAAGCATGACGAAATACCTACATTATATACATTTGCAATGATAACAAAATACAAACGAGTAAAAGAAAAATTGATTCAACATTACAGTTAATTTCCTAGACCCCAGAGGCACGAAATCGTCGTTCTTAGTTATAGAGATGGCTCGAATATGGAATATGGTTTTAATATGGAATAGGTGCGTTCCTGTTAAAGTGTAAAGTGTAATGTGTTGTTAATAATTGGAACATTTAGTTCTTTAAGTGGGGGGGGGGGGGGTTGGAGAGCAAAAAATAGCGTTAGCTTAGTTTTTTTTATATGAATCTAACAAAACGTGAGAGAAGAAAATGTAAAATTGATGCCTTCGAGTTTATTTCATTGAAGTAAATTAACTTCAGTTAATAAATTCTGCATGTGATAGCAGAGTAAGGTTAGGGGAGCAATATTATATGGGATATATGGAGACTCTTCTATTTAGAGATTATATTCTATAGACGTAAACATTTTGTAGGTATTGGCTCGAATATGAAATACCAAGGGTGGCTCGATTATGGAATACATTTTTGACGTAGAAAATAACCAACTTAAAAAAAAATTATGATAACCTAAAATTATAACCCAATACCCATGTGCAAATTTCCCGTCGGTCTAAGGTTGGACCAAGTTTGTCAAGTTCAGTCCAGCCTTGTCAGCCGAAGCTCAGTCCAACTGAGTGAAATGATCACGCTTGCACGATCTTTTTGCCGATAATTGGTCCGCCATGGAGTCCCAAGGTTAAGCAAAGTGCGGTGAACAATATCAGCCCAATCTTGTCAGCCAAAGCTCGGTCTGACTAACGAAATGATCACGATGGGCCGATGTTTTTGCCGATCATTGGCCCGACATAGGGTCGCAAGGTTGGTTTGCCAGCGTTCATCCGACAATCGGGCCAACTTTCGCCCAGAGTCAGGCCGACCGTCATAGAAATGCTAATTTTAAATAAACTCTAAAATAAAAAATATTTGATTCATATTTATAACTACTACTACATGTCGAAGAAAAACTATTTTCTTCGATATCAGGACCAGGACTCGAACGCAAGACGCTTGTGAGTAGAGCGGCATCGAACCTCAACACTCTAACCACTGCCCCACGAAGGCCGATGGGTACAAAAATATAATTGCCGTATAAGAGCTGCTGTATTCAGCCAGACAAAGGCCGACTGTTGGCCCAACTCTGGCCCATATTTGGGTCGATTGTTGGATGGACTGACAAGGGGAAGGTCATAGGTGGTGTTTTTTTGTTTTGATTAATACTTTTTGTGAAGAAAGGTCATGGTCCCAAAGTAAAGTTGTGAAATTCCTAGAATCCAATATTTGGCCAGTTTTGCGAAAAACAGCTTTAAAAAAAATTGTCGCTGATCTTATAGACTTGAAAAAGCCGTTTCCCAAGTGGCCGAGTAGCTCAGCGGTTGAGTTACGCACCCGATTTGTGCGCAGAAGCTGCGGGCTCGATTCTTGCTACCTGGATTAAAAAAAAAATTTTTCACTTTATAATTATTTAAATGTTTATATATTCAATTCCCTCGTAAAATTTTTGTCAATCACTCTATAATAGACATTGATTATCCTTTTTTCCAATGAAAAACTCACATTTTCGGAGTTTTTTCGCATACAAATGTAATTTTTATAAATTTTATAAATTTAATCATTTATTTAAAATTGATGCACACATTATAAAATAAGAATATATATCAAATAATTATATTTTAAATGAGATATGAAATTTTGATCATGTAGGTATATATTTTAAAATGAGAATATAAACGCAAATTTTTATTTTGGATAGTTTCATTTCGAATAAAATCAGTTATCATCTCCTGTATTTTCCGACATGATACAATACGCGTGGTTTGCTGCGAAACTTTGTGATGATCGACAAATTTTTTTGAACGTAAATCAGGTGTGCTTTCCAATGGAAGATTTAAGAAAAGCCTGCTCATGTGCCAAATCTTCCTTCATTCGATGTGCAAGATGTAGCATTTCTTTCTGCTTTGTCTGCTTTTACGACAATTATCATTCTGGCTCTTGCGACTGATTGTGAATTCTAGTTTTAATTTTTTCTACGATATTTGTTATTGTGACTCGTGATATTTTATTCGCAATAAAACTATCCAAAATAAAAATTTTCGTTTATATTCTCATTTTAAAATCTTTATCTACATGATCAAAATTTCATATCACATTTAAAATATAATTATTTGATATATATTATTATTTTATAATGTGTGCATCAATTTTAAGTAAATGATCAAATTTATAAAATTTATAAAAATTACATTTGTATGCGAAAAAACTCCGGAATTGTGAGTTTTTCATTGGAAAAAAGTATATTAAATGTTTATTATTGCGTAATTGACAAAAATTTTACGAAGGAATTGAATATATAAACATTTAAATAATTATAAAGCAAAAAATAAAAGAATAAAAAAAATCCAGGCGATGAGAATCGAGCCCGCAGCCTCTGCGCACAAATCGGGCGCTCAACCGTTGAGCTACTCGGCCACTTGGGAAACGGCTTTTTCAAGTCCATAAGACCAGTGAAAATTTGTTTAAGGCTGTGTTTCTCAAAACTGACCAAATATTAGGTTCTAGGAATCTCACAATTTCACTTTGGGGCCATGACCTTTCTTCACAAAAAGTGTGAATCAAAACAAAAAAAAACCACCTCTGACCTTCCCCTTGTGAGGCGAACTGTTTTGAAATGACCATCATAATGTAGTCGGCTGGACTCTCGGTGAAAGTTGAACCGATTGGCAACGTATGGTCATTTCAAGACCATTTGCCAGAGTTCATCTAACAGCCGACTCAAATTAGGGCGAGATTCAGGACAACCATATGTTGTCGTCGTTTCAATACAATTCGACAAAGTCCACCTGACAGTCGGACCAGAGTTGGTCCGACTGTCGGTCGAATTATGGGCAAATACTGTGATCAGTAAGATGCCGATGATCGGGCCAACTATCGCCCAGACTCCGGCGAACTATATTATTGGTATTTAAAATCAATTCCTAGAGTTCATCAGATAGTCGGGTCAAATGTCGGCCAGAGTTGAGCCAATAGTCGGCTTTTCTCTGGCCACCGTTCTTTGGTCAAACAAGCTTAGGCCAAACGGCTTAGGACTACCATAGTTGGCCCAACTCTGGTTACCAAAATTTGGTTGACAAAGTTAGGCCGACCCTGGACCGACCGTTAAAATCCGGCTGCCAATCTAAATTCGCAAATGGGTATAAAATAACAACTTTAATATTAAATATTTTTTTGGTCTCTGTAACGTGTGTAACAACTTGATTCACTCAGACTATATCGGTGCATTATCTAACCTGAGGGTGTGCGATTATGGCAAATAATTTTTTTTTAATGATTGTTTATGTCCTGAATTACCTTAGTAAAAATTTTCAAACGGATTGCTTAATAATTTTTCTTGTCTTTTTTTCCGATATCTCTAGGTATTTCATATTAGAGCCACCTTTTTTGGATTTTCACATACCGGAGTCAGCGGAAGCTAGCGTGACTATTCGTTTTTGATTTAAATAAGTGCCCCTAATAGTTCTACCAATTTTAATTGCAAAAATTCTGAAAAAAATTACAGGCGTTACTGCGTCCTAAGAAAGGTTTCACAGTAAAAACTGGAGGTTTCTTTTTGTTGCAGTTCTAATTTTATATAGGGAAATCACATTGAATGTGATGGCTAGGTTCTTCCATTGGATAGCAGATCTTATGTTTTCCATTCCCATACTGTTCTATAAAATTCTACCCCAACGGAAGCCTAATACTTTTCTACCATAATTCACTCATTAAATTGTAATCGAATCTTATCAGCTCTCGACTCGTATAAAATATTATGTTTACCATTCTCATAATTTTCTATCAAATTCTATGCGCCCGGAAGCCTTATACTTTTCTATAATAATTTACTCATTAAATTCTAATAAAGTCTTATCAGCTCTCGACTTGTATCAAATCTTGTGTTTTCCATTCCCATAAGTTTTTATCTAATTCTATCGAGATGAAAGGCTTATACTTTTCTATAATCAAAATCTATGCAAATTAGAATTTAAATCAAGTTCTATTAAATAGAAAATTCCATTAACCTAAGACTTGTATGAAATTCTATGTTCAATAATCTCTTAATTTCCTATTAAATTCTATCCGTAGAGACAACTTATACTCTTCTGCCATCATTTTGACATAAAAAGTCTATCAAATTCTATGTGAAATCAGTAGATATCACTGTTATAAATTATTTCTACTAATTATTGCATATACCCTTATTTTTCATTCATAAGCTAAAATTGTGTGATAAAAATTTAAATATTAATTTAATTTGATTTAATATAAAAAGAAACTCGAAAGCGTCGAAATAAGTGAAAAATTGTCCCTTTCATGGTTATAAATACTATTAATTTCTCAGTCATATCATGTCCTTTCTGTTGATAAACAGTTAAATTATTTTAAAAAGTGTAGTGTAAAGATATCATTTTTAATTTATAAGATTTTAAAATAAAATATCTTCAAGTAATCTAAAACAGTGTGAAATACTAGATGCCTGTTGTGAGTTAAAAGATGATAACCTACCCACGCATCTTGAGGTTTTGAGGCACTACGTTTTCAAGTGCGGAAAAGTTTTAGGCGAAGGAATAAAAAAGAAACCATTGTTTTCCGAAATTTCTAGCTTAGTTATAGAGAAGGTGAAGAAAATCTGGAACAAGACATGCATTCCGATTGTCAGTAATCGAACAATTGTTTAATTACTGAAGAAAGATCATAATATTTATTATAAACTTTTAAAATCATATAAGAGAGATCAAGCAAAATCTAGTTTTAAGAATAAACTTAACACTTTCCGTGAAGAAATGAATTCCATTTTAGATATTGCTGCTTTTAAATGCAATTTTCTTTATTTTGACCTTTATCGTGAATGCGCGAACATAAGATATTTTTTTTTATCTATAACTTGTTGTGGGAAATACGGGTACTAAACTACAACTTTTGGACCCCCTCCGAATTTGAAAGAACTTTTTGTTTAATTTCGCTCCGCTTTAGTGAACACGTAGGGTGGTCCAAAAATGCATTGGAAAATTCTTTTTTTGAATTTTTATGGGGACACCCCCGAAATTTGTGCGAATCTACACAAAAATAAATCCATTTTTTTTGTTTTGAAAAAAAATGATATTTAGAGGTGCCGCAAGCCCCATGAAGTTTAAC
>JBAGKK010035413.1:0-10774 GCA_037177015.1 Euceroptres primus | reverse complement strand
CCCAATTAATGCCAGATGGCGACACAGACACACATTTTTTGAATTTAGTATACTTAATTGGAGCCCAAACTTTTCTTGGGGTGTAATCCACCCCAGGTGACATTTAAGGGTTAAGTGTCTTAAAACCAGTCTTAATGGGCCGGACGGCAAAGGGGGGTATGGAAACAATATCTCATCCCGAGCAATGTCATCGTTTTAACACTGTTTTATGTTAATCTTAAAGATTTATGCATCATTTTGCAGCTTAGCAGTCGCTAGCGCAGTCTTAGAAAGATCGAAGAGCTCTGAATATTTTGGAACCTTAGCAGTAAAAGCTGCAAGGCACGTATAATAAGATCCAAGATTTTTCCGGTTATTATACAACAGAGCGTTAAGATCGTTTTCATCCTACTCTCGGCGATGCAAGTTGGTACCAGTAACCTACGTGGCGACATCGTCACATGTCCCTATTGCCCCTTTATTATCTGGTAAACTGGTAAGCTTCTCTCGAATGGAACGTGTAGAACTGTAGAAGTCACGGTCGGTGAAAGTACGCAGAGAAGAGCGAACTTAATGCAACGCTGTGTGCGTCTGTTTGCCATCAGTAAAAGCGTAAGTCTGATTCTGTGTGGGTTCGTGACGTGCAACAGTGTTTCTCAGTTTGGAATTTCCCATAGAAGGATCTTTGAATTCCTGACGATGGGGAAATGAGTTGGAGAAAGAATTTAATTGAAAAATTATCGGAGAATAATTGAATTGAAGAAATATTCTATTACAAATATAACTTCCACGGACAACTTGCAATAATGAACCAAGTTGCTAGAAATGTAATCAAGAAATGAATATGGTAGAATTAGTTAACTGTTCTTAAAACAGAAGTGAGATGGTTCGAGTTGAAGTAATAGTATAGTTTTCATGTAGCACCTACTATACTATAGTAGGTGCTACATGAAATCTGTTTGGGAAATTTCCATGAGTCCTTATGTCAAGGATGTCTTTGTTATGGAGGGCTGATGCAAGTCGGGCACTTTGAAGCTCTGAGGAACTTTGAATGCAGGAGAAAAGGAAGAAGAGAAAAAAGAATAAAGGGAAGAAGGAGAGTAATAACCTAGGGATATAATAACAAAATGACTGGAGAACCTGTTCCGTCCTGGCTTCGTGAAACTTCCGTTCTTTTATTATTATTCTTCTCTTATCTTCGACAATTAATTATTCTGGTGTGTTAGCTCGTGCCTTTCGTGACTCAAAAAGATGGCAATTCCATTGCCTCTTCAGTTCAAAAATGTGCTCAATTTCTCAACTCAGATTCATATTTCTCATTCGTTACTAATCTTGGATATTTCTTATCATATTATTTTCTTAATCAAATTGTCTTTCGCAAAAAATTCCCGAGATAATTAAAATACGTTGACAATTAAATCTTGAGACTTTCACTGAGTGCTGTTAACAAAGGAAATACGATTGAATTCCTCGCAACATTTCAAGTATGGAGTTGAAGAAAAAACATGCAATCGCAAGAACCTGTTCTATACACGTTTTTCTGCACTATCTGGTCAATAGAAGAACCTTGGACCCCTTCCCTTGAAGAAGAAGACGAAGAAGAAGCAGGGTATCAAGAGAGGGAGATGTGGTCATTATTGCAATTTCTTGTCGCGGATTTGCGTCTATTGTTTTTTCGTAATTGTTCATCGTTCAAGTCTTTCATCGGTCATGCGGAAGAACAATATCGTAACTTCTATGAGAAGGCGTGGGATTTAAGGTTATAATTTAATCAACTAAATATAATGTCCGCCTATATTCCCTTCTCGAGATATGATCAACGAAAAGCTAGCTGCTATGGACTACTATCCTGAAAGAAAATCGGAAACTGTCATGTATTAATTGACATCTTAAGTAAATTGATTTTTACTATACAGCAAAGTCTGAGAAACATCTAAAAATTGGAGAGACAAAAAGAATGAAAAAATGGAAGAGCAAGTACTAAAAAAGGAACATTTAAAGAAAGATGTGGGTGTACGACTTGTAGCTTCATGACTTTAAAACCTTTAAAGCAAGAAGCTAAATTCTTTAATTAATGTTAAGCATAAATCTTCCTTTGCGTGACTATTCAATACCTAATCTCATCGCAGCAAAGAAGAACTTGGATTTCACTTCCCAAGGTCAGAAATGAACAAGATTTCTGTAATAAAAGAAATAAGAATATGAAAAGTAATGATCGAAACAAAAAAAAAAATAAGTTTCTCGCATAATTACACAGGATCTGTGGAGGAAAAGGTATTAAAGATGGAAAACACTAAAGGACTAAACAGTTCACATTGTAAGACACCTTCTATTAGACCTTACCAAATAGGGAGAAACGAGAGAAGATTATAAGGAATACTCAATTACAGTTACTAATACGATACCACACAAGAAAAAAATGCTTTAACTTTAAAAAAAAGGAATAATGTTTTACGAACTTCATAAACCTAAGGAATAAGGTCGTAAAGCAGATCATTAGTAGTAAATTATTATTAGTAGTTATCAGTATTAGATGAGAAAGTTTAAAGAAAGAAGCAAAGTAAGTAAGAAGTAAGATTATAGCTGAGTCGTAATTTATAATTTGTAGGTTGTAAGGCACCTTCATCAGTTACAAACTGCAATCTGCAATTACGGAATCAAGAAAAATAGTAGAAGTACGAACAAGGGAAGAAGAAGATTATAGGATAGTCTTCCTTGCAGAATCTTGAGTTTTTCTTTATTTTTCATAACAGATTTTTGGGAAGGACTTAGAGAAACGATTACCATACGCATCTTCGCATACATTCCAATCTATTACATCGTGTCATGCATAATACGCAAGGTGTACTATCAATTTTCAAAAACTTTGAAGAAGATAATTTCGACATCGAAATTATCTTCGAAGTGAAGTGGAGTAGTATTGACTACTCCACATCGTGTTCGCTTGCAGTATTGCTCCAAGTCCTGCGTATAATATAAACATAGGGTTTAGAGATTTAGAGGAATGAATGATTTAGGATTTCTTTATTTAGGATTCACAGCAGTACTATTTTCTTTTAGAGTAATGGAGCTATAGATTAATTATCCCTTATTTCGAGGCCAGAACAAAGTCTTCCTAGGGGAGCTTTTTCGTTTTGGTTTAATTTTCAACTGGAGAATTTCCTTTTGCTGATCCTCCTTTCGTGTTGAAAATCTGTTCTAAGTAATTTTCAATGTCCAGGGCGTATGATTGTAGAATTGTCTTTTGCTGGCAGTGTGAATGGACCGAGCAATTGTTGTCGTTGTCGGTCGATGGATGGAGGTGCATCATCCGAGCGAGACGCGGAGTAATAACCGAGTGACCACCTAGCCTGGTCAGTGTTTCAGTGTTTCAGGCATTCAGGCGAATGTTTTCGCAGCGGTCAGTACTCTCGTCAGAAAGAAACGACAAAACGGCTTCGCGTGCTGTGACTATACGCTATATGTATAGGTACATTAGTAGTAGTAGTAAGTACCTTGGTTGTAGTTACGTACATAGAACCGTGGCCGTGTACCGCGAGGAATAAGCGAGATGTATAAGGTAGGTAGGTGGGTATATAGGTAGTTCTCTCAAAGAGGGAACCAATCGCGAGCCTACTCTCGCCAGGTTTCTGCCTTGGTTAGTAACTCGGAGCAGTGAGCGGCCTTGACTCTGGACTTAGTATATATAGTCAATAATGCCGTCCTCTTTCCTCTTGTTTCTACTCTCAAGTCTTTTATTCCTCCTCTTTGGCTTCCCTCTAAAGCTAAAGCAGTCACTCCGCTTCTTTTCTTCCCCGTTTAGTTTCTTCTCGTTCCCCTTGCCGCCACCGATGCAGAAGCGCTCAGCTAAAACGGGCCAGCAAGCTGCTCCACTATCATGAACATCGTTCTCAAGAAAAGATAGAAGAGCAGAATTTATTGGCCAGTACAACAGAAATAAACAAGCGACATCTTCGGGTAACACTATGCTAGTATTCTTTTCTTTGAAAGATAAATATATAACAACTGTTACAGTATGTAAAGAAAGGTTTCCATGAAAGGACCTGAAAATGTTCAAGCAAAAGCTTGGAGAACTTTTAGAGAACTGCCTGAGTTGAGATCTCAGTATGCACCTGATGGAAGATACAAATTAAAAGATCAAAGGTTTTCAATCTTTTCGTGTGACGATTTGAATCTTAGAGTATCTAATCTGCTGTTTGATTTAACACCATCTATGTTTCTATCTTATCTGCTCTAGTCCACAAGTTCTATTCCACATAACACGTTTTGCTCATTCCTTTTTATCTTCCTCTGCTAAATTAGGACAGTAAATAACGCTGGAGAATATGTTTGCTTTCTAAAATCCTCTTTACCTAGTTATGCGAATAATTGATGCCGCATTCGCTCGATGCAGGGAAAATGTGCTGAGAATATAAAATGCACACGTTATTGATACAGTTTCCTCTCTATTTGTGATGCTCTCGTTGGCTGAGTTCCAGCCACAGCAATCAGCCGGTTGCCGGTTTCTTTCCCACTTTTTCTTTCCTTTTTTCTTATCTCTTTCGCTCTTGGTTGCAGCAGTCAAGCTGACACAGGTCAGCGATCTGCTCCACTATCGTGAGCACCATTTTACCCTGCAGAGAATCCACTGAGGCATTAAAACAACTTAGTTTATGCTTACAATTTATATATTTATAAATTGCAGAAATGTAGAGTGAAATTTTCTTATCTTTTGATATTAATTTGATACTTTCTTTTTATTCGTATCTGTGAAGATACTCTAATTATATCAGTGCGATCAATGCCTGATCTACAATCTGTTTTAGGAAACCTTTGTCACAAATTTCTTCTTCGGGAGGGTCGTCTTACAGATAAGAAAACGAAACTTCTGCTTTGACTTTTAAAAATGCAGAATTTAATATTAGCAGATAAGAATTTCATGTCCGTGTGTACATTGTACAATCGAAGACTTCGACGCTGGAATAAGAAGCGAGCTTAGACTGTATCGCCATTGTTATTGCTTGGCATTAAAGTCTCTACGAGAATTGCGTAATTCTCTTCTTCTTATTTACTATGTATCCTATCCTGACGAACTTTATCGAGATCTAAGAATTTTTAGCTTAGATAGACTTTCCCTTAAATCTATAAAACCTGCAGCACTGACTCAGTTGAAAAAGGTTTTAGTGTTTATTGTCAGTAAAAATTGGAGGTTCCTTTTTGATGCAGTTCTAATTTTAAATAGGGAAATCACATATAATGGTGGCGCCGTCTATGAGGGTTCCTTTTTGTTGCAGCTCCCTTGGAACCAAAATTCGGTTCTAATAGAAACTCCAGTTTTTTCTGGATTATGGATGTAGGGTAATAGCGCCAATTATGACGGCTTAGGAACCAGAAGTCAGTCAGTGATTTTTCTTCTCCTATTGAAATAGTTTATTGAGTTCTTTTAATAAATCCTCTTGAAATGTATATTCAAGTCGAAAATTGGTGAAAATAGAAAATTTTCGTTACAGTTAATAATTTCGCACCAGAAAATGGAAAATCCGTGCTAAAATAAAACTTTATTTTTTCTGTAGACCTCTCAGTATATTTTTAATATTTGAATTTCAGGAATTTAAAAACTCAACGTTTGGTAAACAATGTCTGATAGACTCAACTCCCTGTCAAATAAATTTTATACAGCCTGTTAAATGGTTCTATTTTTTTTTGGTGCGTAGGACTTAAAAAAATAAAGTATTGGAGTTCTTTGAATTTATGTAAAATATAAAGCAACTTAATATTCAATAAATGACATAACATTATTTTAATTTATTCCATTGCTGTTACATACTTTTTAAATCGATAGGTTGCTAAAACTCATTAATTTGTACTAACAAAAACTACTTTCGAGAGATTTTTGACGATAATAATAATAATAATAATAATAATAATTGTTTTAAGAAACAATTCTTAGAATTTTATTTTATTAAACTCCAAGATTTTATTCTGAAGGACAGATAATCACACATTTCTTCCTTGTAGAGAAACGAAATACGGTAAACTCGTCTCTAGCATAAAATTACGATGAATTTAGAGTTGATAAACAATTTTTTCCTCTTCTGTCGCGGTCATCAACATCGAAAAATTACGTGAACGACAATCGTGTTACTTATAGGATTCGTTGCAAGATTGCAACAAATTATTTATTGTTGTCATTTAGTAGCAGCGGTACAACAATAATTTTCCAAATTAGGCTCAAATTGTCAAGAAAGTATGAAACTTCATATATGCGTTCTTTGTAAATGCTTTCTTAAGTTTTTCAAATCCGCAAAGGCATTTGAAAAAACTAAAAAATTAACAAAATGGCGGCTTTTTTCTGAAAGTCAAAAATTTGGGTTTTTTCGAAAAATCTGCGAGATACGGGAAAAAGTCCAAAAGGAAAGTTATTTCTCTTGAAAAATTCTACAAAAACTTGCTGTGGCATTTTTCGATATTTCGAGCCGTTTTTTGAGTACCTTCAAGAACATGTTTTCGAAGGTACTCAAAACACGGTTCAATATATCGAAAAATACCACAGGAACTTTTTGTAAAACTTTTCAACAGGAATAACTTTCCTTCAGGACTTTTTCCCGTGTCTTGCATATTTTTCGAAAAAATCTAAATTTTTTATTTTCAAAAAAACGGGCGCCATTTTGTTAATTTTGTAAAAAAATATGCGGATACGGGAAAAAGTCCAATAGGAAAGTTATTCCACTTGAAAAGTTCTACAAAAAGTTCATGTGGCATTTTTCAATATTTCTATCCGATTTTCGAATACCTTCAAGAACATATGTTTTTAAAGGTACTCAAAAAACGGATCGATATATTGAAAAATACCACAGGTACTTTTTGTAATTCTTTTCAATAGGAATAATTTTTCTTCAGGACTTTTTCTCGTATCTTGCATATTTTTCGAAAAAATCTAAATTTTTGATTTTCAGAAAAATAGCCACCATTTTGTTAATTTTTTAGTTTTTTTTCAAATTCCTTTGCGGATTAGGAAAACTTGAGAAAGCATTAACAAGGATCAATAAGAAAATGTTAATTATCTTCATTATTGTGAAAAGTATCTGATTTTCAAAAAAATTACCGTTTTTTTCTTTAAAAAAATTTTGAAAAATTTAGGTGCACCGTTGCTACTATGTATTTTAATTATCAATAATTGACAAACTACTTTCTTTTAGGAAATATTGTTAACTTTCTTAACACTGTATAATTCAGTAAATTGAACATCTTGAAGTATAAAAGAAATATGGTACTCTCTAAATTAGTCATTATGACTAATGAAATATCGCCAATTCGTTTACCAAATGTTTTTGTAACCATTTTTACTAATTTTTAGTCAATAATGACTAATTCACAATCAGATAACAACCAATTCAATTAGTATAAAAATTCTACACTGGAGTCAAATTCAGTACTGTGACTAAAGTGAATTAGTAGTATTTCACTGTGAATTAGTCATTATTGACTAAGAATTAGTAAAAATGGTCACTAAATCATTTGGTGAACGAATTGGCCCTGTTAGTCAAAAATGACTAATTCAGATTGACAGAGTAGACGAGAAATAGAGAGAAAATAGAGAAAATTGTATAAAATAAGTGGATACTCAAAATTTCTGAGAAATTTGAAAAATTTATAAGCACACGTGGCGTGAAAAAATAGCACGGTTAATTATGCTCAATCAGTTTTAATAATCGATTGCGGTGAGAGGTGGAATTCACAAAAATAGAGGTTTCATCGCTCATACGTTTCTTTCGCATTGCACTATAACAGCAGCGCGAGGCCCGGTCGGTGTACAATCATTACGGGCGCAGATTCTGCGCCCACGATTGTTAAAGCGGAGGTCATGGGTCAAGGGGATCGCGAATCGACTTTTACGTGGCCGATATAATAATTATGTAGCTATACCCTCAACTGCTATTTCAGTAATGTTATTTTCCCCCGTCGCTTATTCCCACGAGTCAACAATAAATTTCTCGCCCAACCTAAAAACGTTTATAACACATTCAAATATTGTATATATGTGAAAGCTGAAAAAATTTTTAAAATTAAATATCGTGAGAATAAAGGTTGAGCTTTGTTTCATTAAAACTTTATGACTGGCATTTAACTCATTTCAAACGTTTATTAAGTATATTACAATATCTCTTTGTATCAATTAAATAAAATTTTAATTTCAGTAAATATAATTATTTAATAACAAACTTACTTTCCGACAGTACTTTATCCTACCTTTTAATTTATTTTATAATTGTTTTTACATATTCTATAAGTTTTTATTTGAAAGTTATAGAAAATGGGAGGGGCACTATAGTACTGGAAAACAAATTGGAGAATTTTCTTATTTTTTTTAAGTTATACAAAACTTGTGAAATTTTGCACTTTTACGCTGTTTTAATTTTAAAACGAGACATAGTTCACAGGGAGTAAGTTGTGGCGATAAATCGTCTCAAGGCGTTTAACGGGCACGATTATCGCTCTTTCGTTCACATATATCTGTTTTATGCAACTGCAACAACACGATGTAACCAAAACGGCTACTACTTCTGCATGAATAAAAGAGCTGTACTCGCTAAGTTGGCAAGAGTTGTTGCGCAAGAAAACGACCTGCAGTCAGCCCTGGCCTTGCCCACTAGCGCGCAACGCGCATTGCAATGTGTAGCTGTAGCAGAACAGAGAAAAAATAAAATAAGGATAAAGGCAGTCGCGGAAAAAAAGAATCCCATACTTGACGCTCCACTTGAAATTCTTTTTTTTTTGTTCATTTTCAGCATATCCACTTTCGAGGATATGCAATTTTGCCATCGTTTCAGTGATTAAACTGTAATATCTACCAATTACTAATTTACCAGATGGAATCTTTGTAAACTCAAAAATGGCGGAAAGTACGAGAAAATAGAATTTTTTGAACCTATAAAAGGCATTCTGAAATATTGCAGGCTCTATTTCTTCATAGTTCACAAAAAACAAAATTTGGTATTTTCAAAAATTAAATTTTATTATATACTGAAATTGCAAAATAATTGATTTAAAACATAAAACAATTTTAATTTCTTCTATTTTTTCCCTGAACTTCCTAAAGTACAAAATTTTCACTGTGATTATCTTTAAAATGCTTTTCCACAGGCTACGCCCACTTAGAGCTCTTTATAAGACTACTGAAGCTGAGGTGTTTAGTTTCCCATCCAGAAACCAGAAATTTAAATTCTAAGATCGTACTCACAAGCGAATCCGAACCGTTTTCTTCGAATCGTCGTGCAGGCGTCCCTCGCGCATAAAAAAGTGACACAGGAAAGACTTCCGGACGCCCTAATCCTAACACATCTTAAAAATATCCCTCTCTAAAGACACGAATGCGAGGGTGTAAATAACTGGGTGAGAGTAGGTTTATAGCTTTGCGTTTATTTTGAACCTAGTCTAATTTTAAAAGAGGGTGATAAGGACGATTTAACCTAACAAAATATTGAAAATTTTCGGTTTTAGATACAAGTTACAAACCATGCGATAATTATACGTTGAAAAGATAATTTTTCGAAGGGATATTAGTGATTAATTTTTTTTCGAGGGTTATTAGTGATAATTATTTTTTTCTCCTCTCGTGTGCGAGACGTCTCTCTTTATGTCGAAATACGAACCCAGAACCTGTTTGCCTGACAAACCAATCAGCTTGTGGCAATTACAGGTGGAATTGCTAATGAGACATATTTTAAACTAGAAAAAAATATCAATCTGAGTATTTAATTACTACATAGTGCATATAGAATCTAATTCTATAACTTCTCATTTATTTTTGTGGGAAATTTTACATAAAATTCTTTTATAATTTAAACAAATTACGATCTCAAAATATATCAATAGTGATTTGAAATTAGACCAGTTTCGATCTGCAAACCAACCAACAACTAGCTACTTATATTTGAAACTGATAAACTTAATATTGGAAGGCACTATTAAAAAGTAATTAAGTGACTTTAGATGAAACGTTCAATTGTATATTTGAAGTGCGTAGTTGAAAATATAATGAAGCACGTGACTCTCTGGAAACTGGAAGTTACTTTTTTTACTTTTAGTTTAATTTGAAAAACAATTATTTAAATGAAGGCGATGTTGATAAAAATGAAAAGAAATCTCGTGCGTCCTTCAAGGTGGAGGAAACATGAGTGCATCGAAATTTTTACGACCTGTCTTAAATATATGTATTTCTAGTGCCACGTGCACACGTCCACGTATAGTTATAGTTATAGTTTTATAGACGAGCATGCGACACGCTCCACGATGACCCACTTATGCTCGACTTCCCACAAACGATTACGATAGACTGACGGTCGTGGCGAGAACGAAAAAAAATAGCTGCCACCAATCAGTCCTCTCGCTACATCTCTCCCTTCATTCAAGACCACGAGCCCGTTGATCTATTCCGATCGAGATCGACGTATCCACATGTCGCATATACGCACGCACTTCTTATAAAAGTCAACCTCTTCACTTTCCTTTACTTTTTTCTGTTTATAAATGACAACAATTGTGATATTGTACTAATCGCAAAGTATAAAATATAGGGAAACATCTCTTGAATTCAACATGAATTACTTGAATTTAACATGAATGTCTTGAATTCAACATGAGCGTGAGTTCATTATCAGGGTGTCTAGCGATCAGGCCATTTAAAATTCCCGGGGTTTCCCGGTTTTTTCCCAGTCAATTTTTATTCCCCGATCAAATTAAAAATGTCTTTTTGAGATTTTTGAAAGTGAACATATACATAGAAAAAGGAATTTTAACATAATATACATATACA
>JBAGKK010035402.1:0-10774 GCA_037177015.1 Euceroptres primus | reverse complement strand
AAACGCGTGGCGGTCTCGGGTAGATGAGGCAATGAACTTTCGAGTTCCAAATGCCGATAAATAATAATAATAATTTTATTTATTTTAACAGATTATGATTATTAGGTTTATCAAAGAACTCTAAGAAAGTCTAGTTCTCTTTTGAGTCTTGAAATTGGAGATTTTTTCAAGTAGTCTTGTGTTGCAGTGAAATTAAAAATTCTGTATGCAGTCTTTTCTGTTTGGCGTCACACGAAGATTTAATAACGGCAGTGCGCAAAAAAGTGCCACTAATAAAATTGATTAATTGATAAAACTGATTAATTATTTCAATTCATTTCTGCCAACCGTTGCTATCACCATATGTTTTTCAAATCAGACTTTTCTTGAAATTACGAAAATTTGTTCACCAGTAGAAAATCTTAATTAGTAACTTAATAATTAAAACAAAAATACCTTTATCGCGAGATTATTCTAGGTCGGTAATCCGCTAAACAATAGATTGTAAAATTAACGCGTTAACTAACCTTCATAACATTTTACTTACAAAAAATTTACTTATCAAAATTACGATCCCTAAAGTATCTAAAAAAAACGAACAGTTTCACTCTCACAATAAAACTATTTAAAAAATCGCAGTACGATTTTCTAATGTTTTTCTGATTGATAAGTGTGTAAATATTAATACAGTGCTCACAAGTTAAAAACACAAGCGCCCGATTATACACGATTCATGGATCCGAAAAATTCAACATTGAAAAAATATATATATAAAACGTGTAAAGATACGAATTTCGAGTTGCTGGATTAATTTCGTTTAAAAGTAGGCAATAGATATTTATCAAAAACTTGTAGTCCTTTCTCTGAACTTTTGGAATAAAAAGGAATCGCACACGTTGAAGTTTGTTCGACTTACTGTAGTAACCTTATTGTGTACAATGATACGAACGAGGATATTTCACAATCCGTATTTTTTTTAAGATTGAAAAATATCCCGTAGGTATTTTTTGGTATGCGAATTACGGAGACTAAAAAGCTTGAATAATTTTCTGGTGTGCGTGACTAGAATCAGAAGAACGAATCTAGACGTTTATCCGATGTTAGACACGAGGAAAATCAAAGAGTATAAAATATCTGGTAAACAAAATGATAAATATGATCTGAGAAGTGAACAAAATTGTAAAATCTATCTGTAGATGAAAATTGGATTTCTTCATTGTGTGCTTGCAGTCATCAGGTTATTGCATAATTCAATGGTGTAATAAATAATATTTATAGCGTTACTGAATGTGTGAAGTAATAAATAACAGTTAATGGAGGTACAGTAATAACACTGACATGCCTACGTTTCACTCTAAACGATATAACTTAGTCTATCAGGTACTGAGTCGAGTTTTCTCTATCATGGTAACATGCACCAGTCTGGTATGTCTATCTGGTTTTTTTTTTGTTCTATATACTGTGTCTTAGGTACTACGAATAGTCAATTAATCGACCAAAGAATGTTTTTAAAAAACCATGGCTTTGGATGGATTCCAAAAAGTATTTGATTTCACAGAAACTTTAAAATTACTTTTTTACTTATAGCTTTTCCATTTACTCTTTGATTTATCATTTTGTTTTTTTTTGTGCTGAGAAATTTTATGCCCAAGAGTTGATTGTGTATTTTGAAATTACTTTGCTTCAAAAAATACCTTTGCAATGTTAATCCACCTCAAAACCATGGTGCCGAATGTTTTTGAACAATGGAATCAGAAATATTCATTTCTGTGAGATACTCTGAGTCTCTTTTATTTCTGGAAATTGGGAAAGAATTAAATCATGGTGTCTAATTTTGGAGAAAAATAAAAGAAAAGTTAAAAGCAATAAGGATATTTTCCCAAAGAGTTGAGATTTCCATTTTACTTAACACAATTATTTTTCTTTATTGTGGAATTTACTAGAATTTCAAATTTAGTTGACTTTGTTTAGAAATGACAGATTTGAATTAAAAATAATCTCCATTATCTATAAACACCATGATTAAAGGCAGAGGATGGAAACCAGAATTTCATTTGTGATAACGGCTTAAAAACTTTAAATTGCCTGTTTCAAAGTACTGAAAACTAATTTTCTTTAGATTGATAATTTAGAGCAGATCCTCTGCCTTGGTACTTCTTGCCCAACTCCCTCTGTAATAAAATGAAAACCTGTGCTTGTTCCCTTTACCTAAAAATAAATCGATTCCTAAGAATCGACAATGGATTGGATTTCAACTACATATATAATAATGCAGTTCCTTTGTTTCACGTAAGGGTAAATTATGGAATGACTGTTGATGGGACAAATGAAAATCCATAAGATTTAACCTACTGCGAATCCAACGCACCTAAGAACTTGCGCGCGTTTCCACCTAATCAGGAATGAGCTTCATCTATTTATCTTTTTTTTCCTCTTTCTTTTTTCTTTCTCTTTTGTGGAATACGAAATGGGGGGTCGTTCGTGAATAGTTATGTACAATCCCTCTCCTAAATTTGATTTTGCAACCTTACTAAATTTTAATCGAATGAGGCTGAACATTCCCGAATATATGAGCAAGTATTCTAAAAGGGACGATCGCGCCCGAACTGTTATGAAAAGAATAACGAGAACTAATGCCAATAATGTTGTGTATGGACAGAGTGAGGTGGTGGTCCTTGATTGAAATGAGTGATTTGTTGTGAAAACAAGAACGGCTATAAACATCAAGTGTTATTTACAGGGTCGATGCCGTCCCTTGAACGTTAGGCACCGAATTTTTGTAGCAATGGTAGATTAAATGCTGGACGATGCGCGATTCACTGCGATTACCGTCTGCTAAAATTCTTTTCTCTGACTATTCTCTAATCCCGTAAAAGCTATTTGTCTTTAAAGCATGATCCAGACTTGTACCAAAGAGGGTTCACATTGATTTACAGCATCACAGATTTCTGATCTTACCAGGAGACAGCCTTCTTCTAACCTTGGAGAAATTCAATTCCCTTTCTTTTCACCCATTTGGCTGGAGCAATGGAAGGGAATTGGACACAATCTTCTCTGAAGAAGCTTCACTTTCCAAGCCTCCTAGGTTATTGTTTAGACTGCTAGTGCTGCTACGTAAAGTACAATTGACCGTCGTTAGTTGCGTGTCATCCAAGTCTTGCTCCTGCTGCTTGCTTGAAGTACTATTACCTCTGTCTTTGTACTGAAATATTTTTGTTATTGCAGCTGAGGAAGTTCGTGGGTGAAATTAAATTAAAAGAGAATGTTGATTCAGGATTTACCTGTGGATTTTCTGTTATTCGAAGGTCTTTGCTATCACCGTTCGAGTGCCATGGATGTAGTAAAGGCTCCTTCGCACCTGATTCATTCACCCCGTTTGGCAGAGAACCCTGTAGTTAATTTAAATATTAAATTGCACTTGAAAAAACACATACAATTCCCATTCCTTAGTTTCTAATTTCTTACCTTGGTATCTAGATGAGGATTTGCCGTTGGAGGACAGAGAACCGAGAGTTCAATCTCGTTTCCCGCATTGTGAGGCATGTGTTGGCTAACGGAAGTCGACGAGCGATCAACGCAACAGCCGTTTCCATTTCTCACAAACCCGCGACTTTTCAACGGCTGTGGAGTGTCCCTCAAATATCTCGATGTCTCCCATTTTCTTCTGCAGTACATACTGCACAAGCAGACACCGATGCAAATGATACTTATGCTCAAGCCCAAGATAACTCCTGGTAACAAAAAAAAATTATAAAATTAAATAAAATTCCCTTAAGACGCAATCAGAAATAAATAAAAAAGTATAGTCTCGATTCAATAGAAAATACTCTTACCGAGACTTTGATCCGATTTAGCTTGAGGCGATGGTTTCTGCTTGTCCAAAGAGGTAGGAACTTTATTACCGTTGCCACCTGTTACAATGATTATAGGATCCGACAGTTTTCCTCCGCCAGCTTTCGTAGCTGCCTGCACCATCACAAAGTAGCGCCTTCCCGAAATCAAGCCTGGAATGTTTGTCGACGTTTTGTTACCCGGCACGGTAATATTTTCCCACGCACCAGAATTCGAAAGATCCATCGTATACACCACGTAATAATTTTGTACGATGCCGTTTATTCTCCTTGGTTCCTTCCAAGCTACTCGCACCAATGAGTTGTTCCCTAAGAACCACTGAATGTCCTCAACTCTTCCAGGAACTGAAGAAAATATTGCATTAGTGTTGAGTTTAAAATTTGCAAAAAAAAAATAAGGGTTTGAAAATGCTCACTGTCTTCGCCTGTGTAGCACTCAATCGCTTGACTGAATTCACTACTTTGATTCGGATCATCGTGTAGAACTCTGATTTTGAATTGGTACAGTGTGAAGGGTTTCAGATCCTCGATGGCAGCCGAAGTATCATTACTGATAAGAAATAAAAATTATAGAATTATCTTTGAAATATAGAATCGTATTTGCAATGAATGTAAATACATACATTAAAAGACAATTTGAAGTATCTTTCATGATGTGCACAGCATGGTAACAAACTTCAAAAGAATTGTTGCGATAGATATCCGCTACACTCCAAGTTAAGTTTATCGACTTGGACGATGCCGGAATAGCCTCCAAGGCAGTAGGAATGTTGCCTGCGTTCAAAAGAGTTTTATAACTGCGATTCAGACAACTAAATAAATAAATAAAGTGGAATATTTACTCAAAGAAGCTCCCGCTGTTTCTATTCGCTTGTTTAAACAATTGGGAGCCTCGTTTAGAACTATCATACACAGTTCCATTGTATACGAAGTATGCGCCTCTGAAAAAATAAAAAAAATAAAATTATGAAACAAAAATCATAAAAATTTTTATACTTTTTGTAAATAACTTTCTCAACACGAACTCAAGTTGGTAAATAAATATTCCGTTGCATTTTTAGGTAACAAGCTCGTTTCCAGTTTCTCTCCATTTTGGTTTTCGGAGTAAACTTTCCACCCGTGGAATTCCAGTCCGAGATTTTGATTCGACTTGACGTTCACTAACCATTTCATCTAAAAAAAAGAAAAAAACAACAGGAGACAAATAAGTTTAATAGTACATAATAATTTTACAACAGAGTGAAGAACAATTGAAGAGAGATGTTTGATTTCAACTTACTGAGATAACCGAGGAATTTATATTCGTAAGCGAGACATCAACGAGATTTTTCATCGTGAATTGGCCAGAATCGGGAGACGGCATTGTTATAGTTGTCCACTTTAATTGTGCTTCGTTCATATTGGGCCATCCTTGTTCTGTTCTCGCCAAAACGCGAATATCATATTTAGCTCCGGGAGTCAAATCTACAGAAAATGGAGAACTTTAGCCTGGCTCTTGTTAAAATTAAGAATTTAATATACGCATAGACTTTTAAAATTTACCGGTAAGCGTGTGCTGCTCGATATTTGTGGGGAGATAAAGAACTAACGATGAAGGATGTTGATGGAGCCTCCACTGTAGTTTATATTCCTCAATGATACCCTGCGCTTGTCTTTTAGTCAGAGGCTTCCAAGTCACATTTAATGACGAACTACTGATCACCTTCAGACTTGTCTTTGGAGCAGCCTTTGGAACTGTTACAAATTCAAAGTTTAAATTAGAAATGAATAAAAGAGAATAATAGAAGAGAAATTAAGGAATGGTTTCGCATTCTTACCACTTGGGGCTGTAGAACACGTGATTGTAGTCGACTGGTCACTAGCCCCATGATTATTGTAAAAACGCACGTAAAATGAATAATTCGTGAAAGGTTCGAGGAGCTTTGTCACTTCTACGGAGGTTATATTTCCGAGTTCAGGCAGCGAAACTTCTTCCTTCCCTCCTTCTGCAATTGAAAAAAAAATTCCACACAAATATTAATAGTTAATATAATACTAATACGGATTATAAAATAATTTTCTTACCAACGGGACTGTAATGGACGGTATAAGCTGTAATATTAGTAGTCGGCAGATACTTCGGAGGTTCCCACGAAATAAAAATCTTCTTTGAAGACAAAGCGTGGCATTTTAAACCTGTAGGTGCGTCAGGATTGTTACGTGAAGTATTTACTTGAAGCCGACCTGCGGCCCAAATTTCTCCAACTTCATTCTCTGCCACGCATTGATAAACTCCAGAATCTGACGGAACTGTAGCGGAAATCGCCAGCTCCACTTTGTTAAAATCCTTCTCGTAAATCGTTTGTCGTCCTGAAAATATTTCTCAGATCACTAAAACTATTAGGTTTACAGAACAATTAGATATTAGTTTGGATTCGTTACCATTGACAGTAATATTTTTAGCATCTTTCAGCCAATAAATACGCGGCGTTGGATGACCCTGAGCTTGACATTCGAACCTAGCTGTCCTTCCGTTTGGAAAAACTTGGTTTGCTGGCTTTTTTAGAAAGGATGGTGGTACTAAAACGTCTACGGTGATATTCTGAAATTATTAAATTTCAGTTAATTAATTACTATAAAATGAGAAGAGATGACGTCCATAAGTCAATGTGAGAGTACCTGATATTCCATGCTACCACTGAATGAATTTTTGGCAGAGCATATGTAAAATCCAGAATCTGAAGGCTCGACATTTTCCAGCGAAAGAACACTTATGCCGCTGGTAGAATCAAGAAGAGAAACCGGACGTATTTTATTAACTGAATTTCGAGAAACAAACGACCATGTTGTCATTGAAGGTGGATATCCAGAAACGGCACACGCCATTCGCAAATTAGATTTTTTAGTCAACACATGATTGTAGGATGCTTGAGGCAGTAGTGAAGAAACAGAAGGTTCCTCCGTTTTCAAAACAACAGTCAATTCCGCTTCTTGGCTTGTCGTAGTTTTGTTTAAATAATCGTTTGCAGCTATACATCTGAAGAAACAAAAGTTCTGTCACAAAGTGCACTTGAAACACAAAAATTTTTTCATTTTAAAAAGATATTATCTAAACCTGTATTTGCCAGCATCAGACAATTCCGTTGCGCTAATGTACAAAACACCTGGTGGTATAAAAGTATATCTGATAAAAAAAATAAAATGTTAATATTAGGAAATTTTTTCTTCAGCTCAAAGCAGAAACAATGATAAATCTTACTTTTTGCTGTCATGATCAAACGATAATGATTTTGAGTTATGCTCCCATGTAATTTTTGGAGGGAAGGGCACGCTCTCAATTAAACAAGAGAGCCTTGCAACTTCCCCTTCATATACTTTTACATCTTGTGGTTGTTCCTTAAACGTGCGAGAGAGTTCTGAAATTTAAAATGCACATTTATCATCCCATTCAAAATTAATAATGATTAAACAATTAAAAATTGCATTTGTTAAAACTCACTGGCAATTTGTACGGTAACAGGTGATGATCGTAAGTATCCTCCGAAATTGGTGCGCACCACGCATCGATATTCATCCTTTACTGGAATTTTTGTACCATTATTGGTGTCCCAACTTTTGCGTTTTGGAGTAACATCTAGATTTTTTTTCTGTGGAAAAATTGTACCAGTTGAAAATTAAAAACAAAAGTAGAAATGTGCATGAAAATAGAAATGTATAATAAATAATATAAATTTAAAAGTGTTTTTTTAGAAAGATATGAAATTGTACCTTATAAAAACGAAGAGCGCCATTTCGAAGCAAAGAGCAACGTGAGATTCCACAGGGAGGCGCTTCTACCCCGTTGTGTAACCAGGTAATTTCCTGGTTGGAATTCACGTTACAACTAAGCGTAATACCCTTCTTGCCTAAAACCACATTCCCCTTAGGTTCAATTTGCAATGAGAGGCCCAAATTTCTCAATGGGCCTGACTCTAAGCTATCTTGTTTTGCTCCATCCTTTCCTTTTATACCACTGCCACCTCTGTTGATACCTATATTTACATTTTTTTTAAGAATAAAAAACAATTGTTAAAAATAATAAACAATTAAAAAGGCGATAATTTGCATAAGTTAAGTAAACATTATACAAGGCAATAGAAAAAATAATTAATAAACAAGATCAATTAACTGGAAATCAATATGCCCTTATTAAAAATGTAAACAGTCTCTAAATTGCTATTTTATTTCAATAACAATAACTCTTTTGTTTCTCATATAGAAAGGCAGTTTTCGAACACAGTGACAATTCATTCGAAATAAACCACCTGTGAATACCACTTGCTTCAAAATCCTTCCATGCTAAAATTATCACTACATGTAAAGTACGCTTATAAAATTAGCAAATAGTTTGAGAAATACTCATGTATAAGATCATGTACAAAATTTAAAAAAAAAAAGCCAACGTATTAAATCGTATTAAAATCGTAATTAAAAATCCAAAATCAAAACCGCAACAGATTACCCAACTATTTTTCCGAAAGTGTTTTGCGTAGAAAAAAAATTCCATGAACTACGGAGAATAATCATTGTAGTGTTTTATTGTTGAAATAGCGGGACTCTCACATTCCTTTCTATTACTAGGGAAACATCTATTCTGCACAAGAAACTAATCATTAGCCATGCAGGGCATACAAGTTTAGATGAAAAGCAAGCATTCGTTAGATTTTAGAAAATGTGAATAGGTAAAAGGGGGGAGGTCAGTGAAATTTTTTTTATGCTCTATGGGTCGATGATCGTGTAGCCTGTGTGCCCATACCATGCGACTTTCGCGAGTATAAACAAACGATGTTAGGTATCAATGAAAGAGGACGCACCTGCACAGCAAACGGGATTTAGCACTTCCGTAAACAAGATGCTGAGCAAAAGTACTCTCGCCGCCATATATTCGCAATCATTGGCACTATTTTCACTGACGAATTTTTGCCGAAACACGTCGCGGAAATCTAATACTTTGTCTCGAAAATCGTCGCCGCATGTTTGACATTACCTAAAGAGATCGGCCCTGCGCCGATTCTTTTGCCGAGCTCTTGTCACCGCGCTAACCTTATCGCATATCACATCTAGTGGAGAAACAAAACTCCATTCCGGGGACGTCGCGCGACACGAAAACACCGAATCAACCAGAATTAACAAGACCGTTACGAGGAAAAAGAATCACTTCAACTTGTGTTACCACGCGATTTGCGCATCCATAGCCATCTTTCTTCTCTCCCTCCAACACAAATCACCACAAGCGCCGTGTGAACGAACAAAACTGGGGCACCTAGTCAAATCTACTTCTCTTTTACAAACATATTGTGATTTTACCCCTTTAATAGAAGCCGATTAAATTTGATAATTTTCAGAATAAAATATGGTAACATTTTGACCAAGAAAAACACGGGGTTTTGATTTCCCAATTGCCGGAGAAAAATCAAAATTCGGATGATGGACATTTTTTAACCAATCGCGATAGCGATCCAAAAAAAATAAGTTTACGCGGGAATTTTAAAAAGAAAACAAGAATAGGTAATAAGGTACTTAAATATATTATTTATTTTGTGTTAAAAGTGTTTAAATGGTAACAGGACGACTGAAACGCCATGAAATTGAAATTTAAAGAAAATCTGAATCAAAAGAAATGATAAAATAAGAAAAGTTGACATTTTTTCTAATGCGAAATTTTAAGGTTATGTTTTCCAATACCCTCTCATGGAGTAATTTTCTAACTGACAAAATGGCTACTTGATTTTATTTCTTTTATGTCCAGTTGTCCGTGGTAACGTGGTTTGAAAAACGCAAGTAGAAAGTAAACGTACAAATTGCATCAGCTGTAGTAGCAGCCGGTGTCGAGTTTTTACCTAAAAAAAAATTGTAAACTGGCTTGAGTGAAAAATAATGGAAAAGTTGCCAGAGACAATTAATTTTCCCAAGGAAGAGGAAATTGTGCTCGAGTTGTGGAAAAAGTTGGATGTTTTCCAAAAATGCCTGCAGCAGTCGAAAGGCAAACCAAGATACTCTTTTTATGATGGACCACCTTTTGCAACTGGACTTCCTCATTATGGACACATCCTTGCTGGAACAATAAAGGATATTGTCACGAGGTCAGTATGATAAAATATTCAATTGTCAAAGAGAAATGTCTATCTCTCATAACCTCTTTTGGAGCACGTGTCGCTATAAGTATATACATACTTTATTCCTTTCCTTTTGAGATCAAAATTACCGACAAACTGATATTTCAAAGTTGAAAGCGTTTAAATTTGAAAGGATTGTAAATTTTAAGCCTTTAAAAATTTCGAAGCTCTTGGTTCATCTAAAGATTCGTGACCCGAAATAAACTTCCTGATACATTTAACAAAACTATTGCCTTTGTTAATTATTTTCAGTTTCTTCAACTTCATTTTGACAAACACAGATGAGATTTATTTTTTTTTAGACTTAATTCGAGCTGCTGCAGGTTGAGGTTTTTTTCAGTTTTTATCCTCGTAAATAAACCAAAAATAGACATTTTCAAAAAGTAGTATTTTGTTAAAAGAGATTTTCAAAACCATCTGGCTTCATTTTTTGTACTTTTATTTTTTTGAAATCAGTTATGAGACGAAAATAAAAACTTGATTTTGACTCTAGTCACCAGAAGACGATTTTGGTGTTCCCCAGTATATATACAAATCGATATTTTGCAATTTATTCAGGTTTTTTGGACTAAGCCTATTGGGTTCTACGATAAGTTTTCAATAGGCAGGTCTTAAAAATCAATATTTAAAATTATTAATTGTTTATGAATATTTATTACTCTTTGTAACTACATTGCCATTCCAGTTCTCCAAGAATAAACTTCTATATAATTGCTAAACAATTAGATAGATAGATAGATAGATATTTATTTTTCAGCCCAACGGCCTTGAAAAATTGGACTTGGTTTACATTTCTTTTTCTTAACCATC
>JBAGKK010035391.1:0-10775 GCA_037177015.1 Euceroptres primus | reverse complement strand
TTATAATTATTTCTTTAGGTTATATGCCAATTACACGATTACTGGGACCGGTACGATTACTGGGTCATCTACCTTATGTAATTTTTCTCAGTTCTATTTTCTCAAAGAAAATTTTGATTCCAATTGTGTTTAAGTTAAACACATGCTAGGCCTTTTGTCCTAGTGGAAAATTATGTATATACAAAATGGATTTTTATACAGTTTAATTTTTTGAATTTTGAATTAATATTAGCCAAAAGTTTCAAAAAACTAATTAATTTTTCCCCAAAGATACAAAGGGAAAACAAATTTTGTTCTGAATTTTGATCTCAAATTTTGGCCTCAATTTTTATTTTTAATTATATTTTTTATAAGCAATCTCGAATTTAAAAGAATAGGTTTTTTACAATGTACTTACGAGACTTAAGTTCCTTTCAGGGAATTAAATTTAAAAGAGCCCACGAACCTTTCTCAAATTTTAAAGAACGGAATTACGCTTAAATTTTCAATAATTAAATTTCCTTCAGTTATTTAAATTCATTACTCAAAAATTTGAGTTCTTGAAATTCAAATTGAGTGATTGAAAAGAACTTCTTTTGACTAATTTCTCCAAATTTTAATGTTTGGAGAGAGCTAATTGCTTCCAAATTTGAATCTTTACAAAAAATTACAATTCTTTCTCATGCATCTCGAATTGCAGTTTCTTAGATCTTAGTCTTTCATATAATTTGACGAAATGTTAAACTTCATTTATTTGAAAAGTAAATGAATAATCTTGGTTATAAAATTATTTTTTTTACAAATAAGTAATTAAATTCGTAAACTGATTTATGATTATGTAAGAAATTATGATTATGTAAAAAATTATTAATAACATATTGCATAAAAATAATTTACAATTCTGTATTTTTGTTTCAGATCTTCATTTTAAATTGAAGTGTCAGATCTTGGAGACAACTAAACCTGCTGCAAAGTTGAAGATTTCGAGATTTCTTTAAAAGTGCCAAATCGAACTTGTGGAAACTAATAAAACCTGAAAGACGTAAAGAGCTTCTGCTTCTCGTTAAATTCGCATTGCGTTAAAACAAAACATTGTGAATCAAATATAAACTTATTGAAATTTAAAGGCCCGTTATGGAAAATTGACCAGTAAGAAGTCACATTAATAAATCGAATGATTTTTAATTAAATAGTAATTAATTCGAAAAGTCAGACACTTTATTTAAATTAAAGAACATTTTCTTTGAGAAAAAACATAATAAGATTTAAAATAACTCCTGCAATATTCAATTTTTGAGATTTTTTCAAATTAAAAGCTCAATGAATGTTAAAGTACTCAATAATACATTTTTTAAACCCAAAATAATGTACAGAATTACAATTTGAAGAATTAAAATTCAAGACTCCAGAAACATAAACACTTTCCAAAATCTCTTGTCTAAAATTTGGCGAGCAGATGTGCAATAACATTAAATTTGGCCAAAATTCACTTAAGCGCTAAAATTCATTTAAGAGCTAAATTTAAATTAAGAACTGAATTTTACTTTTAAACTAAAGATTAAGGACTTGAATTGAACAATAAAATAGATTCAAAAGTTATTGTGATCTACTCTAAATCACAGAACAATCGGAATATTCGGGATAAATATTCGGTTTTTCTTTGTAATAAAAATTAAATCTCGTAACTTAAAATCTGTTTAACAATATAATAAGAATCTGGGGAACACCCGAGGCTAGAATTTCGTTTTCTCCTTCCTGTGGATATTATGTTTCGTATTGTGTCTTTGAGTGAGGAAGAACTTGACGAGGAAGAAGGCGAAGAAGTGTTTTTTAAAATTAGGTGAAATGACTGAATATGTTTCGTTAATCGAGTTGGTCAAAGTGCCGAGATTGTAAATGTCTCGAGTGCGCGATTTTCTAAACGAGTTTGAATATCATGTTGACGGCCGAAGGTAATTTGAGCTGGACGAGCGACCTGAGTGCAATATTGCATCAGGTTTCTTGCAACAATACCTTTCTGGGCTGCACGGAAGAGTGCGGAGCGACCTTGACTGGATACGATCATCTTTGTACCGCAGAACCGTCTTCGACGATGTCATCAACAACCCTCTTCTGCAGACCCTGTGATTTTAGCAGTTGCGATTTCAATATTTCCCTGGTCTTAAGTGGCCTTGAGGGTATCGAGGGTGCTTTCCTCTCCAAGATTCCCAGATTTAAGGATTGTAATTCGTCCCTTTTTGGACAAGTGAGTGAATTTATTAAGATTCGCAGTATTTTAAAAGAGCACCCTCTATTTAATTAATATCGAAGAATATTATTGACTGACCATTTGATATCAAAATAAAAAAAGAAACACTTTAAGATAGTATGAGCGACGTTTCGTTGACCTGGTTCGCCAACCACATCAGGCTAGAAATTTATTAATTCAAATATGAATATGCACCAAAAACACCATTTTTGTCACAATAAAAACATGTGTAAAATTATAAACTTTAAATACCTAAATAGTCGTACGAAGTCAAAATTATGATGGTAAAAAGAATAATAAAAACAACATAAGATAAACAATAAAACAATAAAACTCGTTTGAACAATATTAAATATAGAACCAATTTGTTTGTTAATTCGGACTCACGTCGTCGCCTTTTCGCTCAAAGTCTTAAATGTTGTCTACCTTTTTTACTCCTTCTTTACAATTTAGGTTATCTACCGTTCTCAGTAATCTCAATGTTTCTACGCTCCCTTCTTTGCAACCTACTCTTAAATCCATTATCAAGGTGGGAAAGACCTTACTACGCCCCCTACTAATTTCTACGCTCCCTTCTTTGCAATCTACTCTTAAATCTATTATCAAGTTGGAAAAAGACCCTACTAAAAATGGGATCATAAGAATGTATATGCAATTCTATGTATAAACTGTAATGCTTCTGATGTCGGCGAGACTAAACGAACCCTTATTACGCGTATTAATGAACATAAAAGGAATAAGAACAATAGATTTGTTATCAATTCATATCAATACAATCTACACCATAAATTTGTCTGGGATAATTCACAAATTGTAAACTTCGAATCCAATTGTAATAAGCGTCTCAATTCTGAGATGATTCACATTAAGAATAATCCAAATTGTATAAATAAAAAAGAAGATATTTATTCTCTCAATCGTAGATATTTTCCTTTTCTCAATAAAATTTGCTCTTAAAGTTTTACCTTAAGGGCGTGTGAATGATAGAAAATATGATAAAGCACATCTGTTATGTGTCATTTTTTCAAAATTTTGAAAAAAAATTATGTTGAAAAAAATATTTTTTCAAAATTTTAAAAAAATGACACGTAACAGATGTGCCCATTCTTATTTCCTAACATTCTCTTAAGTTTCAACTGGATATCTTTGTTTGTTTTAAAATAGGATTGCCGAATATTTGTTATACCCCGTCGGCAATTCGTGACATCATAACGTATCACACTCCCTTAAGGGCATTTGATACATAATGACGTCACAAATTACTGACTTTTCCTTATTTATATTCAGCAGATTTGTTATTAGAGAAATACAAATATAGCGTTGAAATTTTAGGAAATGATAAAAATATATTGAGGCATCGATGTCTGGTGAGTTTCAGCTTTTATTTAAAAAAAAAATTGTTTTTCAAAATTTAGTGTTGCCTTGTAATTGGCAAGTATTTTTATTTAAAAAATTTAATGCAACCTAGGTAGCGCCCTTGTCCTTTTCTAAAGTTTCTTTCTGCTTTGACAGCATCGCACTCTTACCTCGATTATATACAGCGATTTTATTTCTTCGTTTTAATTACAAATAAGAGTTCGCGCATATTTTTATTAGCCTCATTTATGATAACATCGATGTCATCTTCTTTAGTTAGCTGCAAATGCACAAAAAATTAATAATAAACGACAATATCTCAGGCCACCCATGTGCAATCACGCCATCAACGCATCGGGACTTCAAGGTGAACTTCAAGGTGAACAGACATCGATGCCTACATATATTCCTTATATAAAGATATTCCATATCTTTATATTCCTGGAATGTGATACACATTATGAATTCATATTATGCGAATGAGGATTCTAAAGCCCTTTTAAAATAATTTAAAATGACGAAATGGAACTTATTTTAAAAAATAAAATTTTTATCGCAGTTAACATCAATGCTCCGCTATGTCTTTTATTATTTTCCAAAATTACAGATCGATATTTTAATTATTTTAATTATAAGTCCGCCGAATGTAATTTTTGAAATATGATTGCTAATTCCATTTTGGCGACAAATATCATACATGATATGATACAAATTTTATTTTGTAAAATAAGATCAATTTCTTCATTTTAAGTTATTTTAAAAGGGCTTTAAAACCCTCGTTTGCATAATATGAATTTATAATATGTCACATTCCAGGAATATAAATATATGGAATATCTTTATATACAGCGGGTTTATTATTAGAGGAAGGCAAGTAAATTTGGGAACTATTAAGGAATATATGTGGGTATCGATGTCTGGTGCCTTTAAATTTTTATATGGAGCGGAAGGTTGTTTTTTAAATTAAATTGTGTTCACCTGGAAATCCCGGTGCATTGAGAGCGTGAGTGCACATGGGTGGCCTGAGATATTTTCGTTTATTATTAATTTTTGATGCATTTGCAGCTAACTAAAGAAGATAACATCGATGTTATCATAAATGAGACTAATGAAAATATGTGCGAAATCTTACTTGTAATTAAAACGAAGGAATAAAGTCACTGAGTATAATCGAGGTGAGAGTGTGATACTGTCAAAACAAAAACTTTAGAAAAGAACAAGGGCGCCATCTAGGTTGCATTAAATTTTTGTAATAAAAATACTTGCCAATTACAAGGCAACACTAAATTTTGAAAAACAATTTTTTGTCAAAATAAAGACAAACTCACCAGACATCGATGCCACAATATGTTCTTTATCATTTCCCAAAATTTCAGCGCTATATTTGAATTTCTCTAATAATAAACCCGCTGAATATACATTCATCGCGCGTAATAAGGCCGGCCGTAATAGGGCCGGCTTCAAGGTTCTTCACGCTTGACTGTTTCTGTCTCCCCCCTCCCCCTGAGCGATGCCGAGACGGCGCCATCGCTCGGGCAGTCAGGGCCGCCAAAAGTTGTTTACATCGCGACTCTCTGCCCATTTACTTTTGTACGTTCAGAGACTATATACGCGGTTCTGAGTGTTGAGATAAGAGTGCTCGCTCGTCGCTTTAAATCCGGTTCAAACTGGATTTTAATCGTACCCATTATAGTGCCATCTACTCCTGAAGCCAGCCTTATTACGAAAGATGAATGTAAATAAGGATCGGTCGATAATTCGTGACGTCATTATGTATCAAATTCTCTTAAATTTGTCCATAACAGGTTTATTGATTCTTATTCCTTCACATAGTGAGTAGTTCTCTGTCTCTCTGTCTTTCTGTATACATGTATGTATATATGTATGTATGTATGTATGTATGTATGTATGTATGTATGTATGTATGTATGTATGTATGTATGTATACAATACAAGTTTCATTCTTGGACTTCTGTTGTCGCTGTTTCAATCAGTAGTCATTTACCACGCTTCGAAAAGGTAACGCCTGGAGTTCTCCCACCTTTTTGGCGTTTTTTTTAATTTTATTTTTTTATTGTTTATCTTATGTTGTTTTTATTACACTCGAATCCCGGTTTAAGATGAGTTTTAGGCATTGCCTATCCTAAACCGAGATAATCCTTCAGCGTTTCTGAAAACAAACAGTCAGGGCCGTACGAACCACTTTCAGTCGGAATAATATGAATTATGTAGGAATAATGGGAATTATGTAACTGAATTATGTACGCATGTAAATTTTTTTACCATAAGGGATGAAAATTCTTAAATGACGATGAAAAATTAATGAAAAAAAATTTTTCAACGTGTTTTTTAATATAAATGCAAAAGGCGAATTGATACTGTTCGCTCTGTTGCTGCGGTACTGCTTCACTACTACCGACGACCGAGCCTCTACTGAATGCCACCTAACGAAATTCTAGGAATATCTTAAACCAGAATTCGAGTGAATTTTTTTTACTATCATAATTTTGCCTGCGTACGACTATTCAGATATTTAAAGTTTATAATTTTACACATGTTTTTTTGTGACTAAAATGGTTTTTTTGGTGTATATTCATATTTGAATTAATAAATTTCTAGCCTGAAGAGGTTAGCGAACCAGGCCAACGAAATGTCGCTCACACTATCTTAAAGTGTTTTTTTTTAATTTTGCCCTCAACTGGTCGGTCAATAATATTCTTCGATATTTATTAAGGTTCGATTTATTTCTTACGTACACAGAATATGAATATGAAAGCTTTGCAGATCAATGTTTGTAACTATCAAAAACCAAGGGAGTTTCAAAAAACAAATTTTTTTTTAAAAAAAGGTCACCATTGACCGTTTTCTTGTGAGGTCCCTAAAAAAAGTAAACAGGTGTTTTTTTTAAGTCGGTTAATATTAACACGTAGCGCTCGGCTCCTGAAGTTTCCTATAAGATTAATACAGTCAGTCAAGTAAGAGCGTGTTCGGCAAAAGTCGATAAAAACTGCACACTAGAAATAAATCATTGTTATAAATTGAAAGAGGAGAATTTTCTCTAAGATGCAGCGTGTTCAGAATGCCGCAATTCCTGTTATATTACTTTTGATCATTCATTTTTTCTAAAGAGGTCTAATTTATTAGCTAAGAAAAGCAAAAAACGAAATGTTTAAGCAACGTCACGTTCTAGAAACAGCCATTAAAGAATGTAAAACACTTTAAACGGAAAGTTTAGATCACTAGCTTTGAAATATATATGTACTGAAATATATATCATATTAAATATAAATATAAATAAATATATATATATATATATATATGATATATAAATATATATCATATACCGAAATATATCATACCTAGGAATCTTTTAAAGGCACAGAAGAAACGAAGGATAAAGTTTACCTCGATTCCGGGGTAAAAATTACCTGCAACAAAAATTAACTTCACAGGATAAATTTTACCTAATTATCGGTTAAATTTTCTTACAGTGAATTGTGAAAATAACTTCATGAATAGCTCACTGGAAACAGAATTTTCCAGAGAAAGTAATTATTAGGTCGAAAATTAATAGTGAGCATCAGCAACATATTTAACTAACAATTTATCATGAAAAAATTTTATTTCATTTTTAATTAATTTGTTTTTGTTTAATCAATTTCACTTTGTTTAAATAATTTCTTTTTTGATAAATATTGTGAATTGATGGTGTTTTCTCAATGCTAAAAGCTAATTCATCATCATGAAGAGTCAATGTATACATTTCAGTTGTTTTTTAATTGTTTAAATAATGTTTAATTGTTGTAATGTTGAAATGTAACTTCTAACCTGAATGCAATACAAAATCATAGCTTTTTCTAAATTATTCAACAAGTTCCACAAGTTTATTATAATGAAAACTTTTTTCAACTTCCTGTAAATTGTTAAAACAATTTTTATTCATTTAAATAATTTTTTAATCTCAAAATATCGTGAATTAACAGTATTTTTAGATTTAGTATTATAAATATATTATTAATTCACAATATTTTGAGATTAAAAAATTATTTAAACAAATAAAAATTGTTTAAACAATTTATAGGATGTTGGAAAAGTTTTTATTATAATAAACTTGTGGAACTTGTTGAATAATTTAGAAAAAACTATGATTTTCTACCGTATTCAGGTTAGAAGTTACACTTCAACATTTCAACAAGTAAACATTGTTTAAACAATTAAAAAACAACTTAAAAGTATACGTTGACTCTTAATGATGATGAATTAACTTCTAGAATTGAGAAAACACCATCAATTCACAATATTTATGAAAAAATAAATTATTTAAACAAATAAAACTTGTTTAAACAATTTACAGGAAATTGAAAAAGTTTTTATTATAATAAACTTGTGGAACTTGTTGAATAGTTTAGAAAAAACTATGATTTAGTACCGCATTCAGGTTAGAAGTTACATTTCAACATTTCAACAATTAAACATTATTTAAACAATAAAAAAATAACTGAAATGAAACACATTGACTCTTTATATTAATTAATTAGCTTGTTACATTGAGAAAACACCATTCATTCACAATATTTGTGAAAAATGAATTATTTAAATAAATAAAGATTGTTTAAACAATAAAAAATTAATTAAAAATAAAATAAAAGTGTGTAATTTATCTATTAATGTGGATTTGTGAAAGAAAAATGGGAAAAAAGTGATAATTAATTTCAATACTCTGTAAAACTATAGTTTTTTACAGGTTAAACAGTAAAAAAGAGTACTTAAAATTGTTACACCTTAAAATGGCTTGGATTAAATTCAGTAAAATCTGTCTAGATTTATGCAAAATTGTTTTAATTTTAAGTAAAATTTGTCTGAATTTAAGACTCAATTCTGAAATTCAGGTAACGTGTTATTAAATTTATACCATTATTGCCTAAATTCAGACAAATTTTACTGAATTTAATCCAAACTATTTTAAGGGGTTCTTTTTTTAAGTATTCTTTTTCACTGTAAATATTCGGAAAAATCAATAGAAATTGGCAGAAGTAATTTTTTATAAATATTGAACAACTTATTGTTTATCGATTCTGATTAAAACAGAAGCTATTAAGGTATACAGAAAATACTCAAACTTTGTTGGATGTATATTATGTACCAAATTTAATAATTCGAAGAATTAGGTGTAATCACTAAATATAAAATGGTGAAATAGTGATTTAAATGAAATTCAGTTAAGGGTTCACCTTTAAAATTTTAGCGCATCGAAATGTACATTGTCTAGAGTTGTAATATTGTTTTCTTATATTAATTTGGATAAGAAAACACATTGTGCAAAAAAATTTCCGAAAAATAAAATTTCCGACATTATAAAATCGCCAACAATATAAAGTTCTTGACTCTGGAAAATTCTTGGCACCAGGAAATTCCCGACAGTTTATAATTATCGAACTTAAAAATTCTTTATAGAAAACTGTCAATATTTTAAAATGACCAACGCTGTAAAATTCCCAACACTAGAAAAATTTCCGAGAAAAATTAAAAATTTTTTTAATAAATAAATAATTTGAATAATAATTTAATAAATAAATTTATTAAAGTTATTCTGTATTCTTAAAATAAAAATAATAATTTATTCTACATGTATGGCCTTTCAGCCTTTTACATTTTGTAATTCCCCAAGATATAATAAAATGAGTGCCGGGAATGCTATATTGTCGGCGATTTTAGAATTTCGGGAATTTTATTTTTTGGGAATATTTTTTCAGGATTTTTGCAGCGACGAAAATTTTCTTTGTCGGGCTTTTTCAGTCGTCTCGGTTAATTGGAAACTTAATAAAGATCTATATTTTTTTCATAAAAAGGAACAAAATTCTGACCAAGCGTTTTAAGTAATGATTTTTTCTTCTATTGAGCACCCTATTCAGTATATGTAAATGTAATTAACATTAATGAGACTTCTAATGATTCTAATTATAAATTGAATGAGAATTTTTTACTTTTTCAATGTTTATAGATGTTTGAATGTTCATCAGCAGAAAATGTGACTTCGGATGATCTGACTGTAACTTGTACGCACCGTTCACGAGCAGGGTCAGTGGTAAAGGGTAGACAATTGGATTGGAGTTTCCTCTTCGTAGCCGTGTTTATTGTAGCTGGTGGACTCGGCAATATCCTGGTTTGTTTGGCAGTCGGCCTTGACCGACGGCTGCACAATGTCACAAATTATTTTCTTTTGTCGCTCGCCGTAGCAGATCTTCTCGTCAGCCTTTTCGTCATGCCTCTTGGTGCCATACCCGGATTCTTAGGTAACGTATTCAACATTCCAAAATCTTATTACATCATTAATCCTATCAAAGGCTATTTCTAGGGTAATCTGCAAAATATTTCCCTGCCATTGAATTTTTATGACTCTTTTGCAAATATTCAAACTTCCACTCAAATAATGCAAAATTTATATTATACACACATCACAGAAAAAAATAAGGGATAAAGTTTACCTCGATTCCGGGGTAAAAATTATCTGGAAAAAAAATTAACTACGAAATGTAAACCACTTTCCAATTTGAAGCGTTCGAAGTTATAAAAGAATGACATATGAAAATATAAACTGAAATGCTTTCAAGTTGATTAAAATTTTCGACATCTTATGGACTTTTTTATTTTCACTTTCTTGAATAATCTCGAAAATTCGTTATTTCACATCGAGAGCATTCTCGCAACTAAAATTTTCTGCCATCTACAGAATATTTTTTTTTTCGTGAAAATTCCATTCAAAGCTTCGTTAAAAGTTGCAACATTCCATTGAATAGTTCATTTTAGTTTTATTTCTTTCAATTCAGTTTGAGAGTATATACTTCATTTTGCTGTAGGTTGAAATTCTGTTTACTATACCTACACATACAATACGTACGTACGTATCGTAATATGAGTATGGAAATTTTTCAGCCACAGAAAGTGTTGGATCATTTTATTCTGCAATAAAATGAGAAATCAAAAAACAAAAGATTGTGACAATGGAATAAACGATCCACTTCAGATTAAAATACACTGAAAGAGGGGTTCTTTGCCGAGCAAAATACTGCTTCCAGGAAGTAGTTTATACATATTCAAATTTGGGCAAGGGGTCGGAGGGGACGAGGAAAGCTGAACTCGGAGCTCAGCGGTAGCGTAGCAACAAAGTGCGCAATAGTGACGCAGTAGTCTA
>JBAGKK010035380.1:0-10775 GCA_037177015.1 Euceroptres primus | reverse complement strand
GAAATCTATAGCATCTGCTTTTGGCAGATAGTAATAGCATATGCTATAGATTCAAAAGTATTTTTTTCTCAGTGTAGAAGGTTTTAGAAGTTTATGTTAGAATTCAAAATATTTTTGAGGATTATAAAAGATTCGAAAACAGTTTAAAACATTTTTGAAAATTATAATAGATTTTGAGGAGTTTTTGAAGATTTTAGAAGACTCTGAAAAAGTCCGAATATCTCTGTATTTTAAGAGGTCGTAGAAAGTGCGTGAGGATTGTAGAAGATTTTTGAAGAATCAGGAAATCCCTACAAGATTCTAAAAGAATCTAGAAGATTGTAGGAGAGGATTTTGAGAGATGTTAGAAGAATAAACGAATCGACAACCTATATGGAAAATTTTAAATATTCTAGAAGAGTCTAAAAGAGAGAGTTCCAAAGATTCTAGAAATTCAGAAATTTGTGAAGTATTTTATTAGATTCTAGACAAGAATTTAAGATTTTTGAGGATTTTTTAAGTTTCTGAAGAATTGCAACAAACTCATTTCAGGCCTTTGATTTGGTAACAATTAAAAATTCGGCAATTTCATAATTTATGTGTCGTTAATTTTTAGAGTTGCCAAATTTTTGGTTCGGAATTATTTGCTGTCGGAATTTCTCTCTTTCATTAACATCAAGGATCAAGGTATCGCGGGGTGGCCGCTGGATCGGGAAATGACAGGGAATTTTTTTGTTGATTGGGAATTTTTCCAGTTTTTTAAAATAAAAATGTTTTTAATTATTATTAAAAAATGGTTACATTAGGTTTAAAACCTATGATCTCGTTTAAAATATTTAATAAAGACATTTAAAAAAATCTTAAACTATTTTTCTCAAATTCTTGAAATTTTATTTAGAAAAAAGTACTCTCATTTTGGATAAAAATTCTGATCTGAAGATTTTTTTAAAGTGTTTTTTTTTCAATTTACCTAATACATACAAGTTTTAATGTGTATAAAAAATGTAAAATCCATTTTTGTTTAAAGAATTATCTAAAATCGATTAAGGAAATAAGAAAAGTCATTGTATCACACTACCGATCAAAATTGTGGGATCACCTGTTTTTCGTTGATTACTTAACTCCTCTTAATTTTAATTATATCATAGATCAAATTGTTTCTCTTAAATAGGTTAAATGCTATAAAATTTTTGTAAAACTTGAGCCCATGATGAAGTCATTTTGTCAATTTTTAAAGAAAATATTTCAATAATCTTGGCGGTTTATTAACAACTTTTATTATTATAAACATATTCGTTAAACAAATACGAAATTTTGGTTGATTTGAATGATTTATAACATCTGAAATCTCATGTGATGAGAATGTAATAAAACCGTTTTTAGAAAAAGAACTATTTTCTTTAAAATTCAACTACTGAACCGCTATGATCCTTTTGAATGGAAAAATTTTAAAAAGAACATACTGAGATTTATTTTGAGACAAGAATTCTCTAACGAGCAGTTTGATTTTGGTAATGTTGCGTCCCACTTGAAGAACTGATTCATTCTCTTCTGTATAAGAAAAGTCGAAGGGGTAAACTTCACTGGGCCCTATGTGCTTTTTTCCAACAATACCTGAAGAAAATGTTTTATAAATTAAAGTCAATAAATAGTTCAGCCATTCCCGAAATTTTGAAAATCTTTCTATATTTAAATTATATGAGATTAAAAATATACATTAATAATAGAATCTCACCGAAAACATCTAAGATGCAAAAAATTATGTCAAGTGAAAACTTATCAGTACGGACTAATATTAAAGAATATAATCTTTTTTAAATTCGTTATTGTTAAAATTAAAATTAAGACTGAAAATGACCTTTAATAATAGAATTTTTGTGCCTCTTCATTAATAATTTATATTATTAGGACATGTAATTCAGAAATTTAATTCATAACACTCACCAGTTCTTATCTGGTTTTGCTTTAGTATCTTGGATAAACTAGGGACATCTTCAAAGGAATTGAAGTGATGAACACCTTGGTGCAAACCGTACATTCCATTTTGGTGACTTGGTAATCCCGTTAATAATGAAGCACGACTAAATTAAAAATCATTTTAATCATAACATTTATACATAAAGACTTTGTGGAAATATTTTTATATTTAATGAAGGGATGAATTTTACCTGGGTGAACAGCTGCTGACAGAAGTGTAAGCGTTGTTGAATATTAAACTCTGTGTTGCTAATTTGTCTAAATTGGGAGTCTGACAGATGTTATTTAGATAGGATCGCATTTCAAAGCCTCCATCGTCAGCTGTAAATTATAAAAGAATTTTGACTCTTGAGATAAAAATTTCAGATACTAATGCTCCAAGTTGAAAGTTCTTAATATCAATCCGGGTTTTCAGTTGGTCCATTTTTTTTAGTTTTTATATACAATTTACAACAAACTTTCTAAAAATTATTTTTGTTTTCAGGATTAAACCAAATTGTATTTTTTTTCGTTGGGTCTTTAAGTTGTGAAATTAAAGAAAAAGTTTCGATTTCGGAGCAAACTGTATTAACTGCTAATAAAAATTTTTGAACTTGAAGAGTATAAAATGAATAAGAATAACAAAATAATATTATTCCAAATTATTCAAAAGTCCGAAAATGGAACGCACTTTAACTTATTACTCAACAAAATAAAAAACTTTTTTTAAATCTATACATACTTCTACTTTACATTTTTTGAAAATATAAAAATAATGTTTAAGGCATTTACAGAATAATAGTCAAAAGAAGTTTATTTGTCAAAAAAAGTTTTACCACTTGCGTGCAGGTGTAAAGAATACATTTTGCTAAGATTGAAAAGCAAAGTTTAAATTTTCTTATCTCTTTAGATTTCTGCCAGTGCAATATTATCTACCAAAAATTGTTTACCTAATATTAGAAGAGCATTCTTCTGTGGTTGAGAATTTTGTCCCACTGAATTGCCTGATTGTGCCAAAACAAAACCTAGAACTAGTATCAAACACTTGAACCTCATCCTAAAAATTTATAACTGCTGTTTGCCGGAGCAGTTCAGCCGGATAAAGCTTAATCTCACTAACGTACTTGAAAGATGCTTAAATATTTTGAAGTCTGTATAAAAAAGTGATCCAGGAAAATAATTTCAAAATATAATATTCTGTGGGCAGGTTTTTTTCTAGTAGGAATAAAAAAAATTTGCTAGAACTCATCTAAAAATTTCCAAAATTCAAGGGAAGTTGTAGAATCGATTTTCTGAATTAGAGGAGATTGTTGTTCAGCTCCTTTCAGTTACGTTCCTGATTAAAGAGGGGCGACACTCCCAATCCGAATGTATCAGTATCCACCGGCAAGCAGGCAAGCCGCTCCGTTTTGTAGGCCACGTCGTCTGTCAATAATTCAACATCACATAACAATACTTCATTTACGAGGCTTGGAAGGAAAATTTGTGAAATTTTGTGATTTGTAAGTGCCATTATGTCCCTAATGAAGTATTAGTGATCCCTCATGATTGTCGAGGAAAGTTTAAATGAAATTTCGTCAAATAGTTTTTCGACAACTCACATTACAGGTGGTTCTGCCCTCACTGACGTGGGTGTATGATTATTGACATTTTGTGTTCCTTTTGAAGGTTCAAAAATCCTCCAAACACTTTCTTGTTTTTTTTTTTTTTTTTTTTTTTTTTTAAAGAGAAGAAAGAGTTCAGGTGAAATAAGTGTTCTTTCTGTGACTGAGTTGCAATTTTGTTCCTTGCCTTGTAAAAGAAATAGAGTTTTAGTTTTCTTAGGCTCCGACTTTTAGAATTTAGATGCAAGAGGGGATTAATAAATTACTTCTGACTAGGCTACGAAACACGTGATTGTTTACTCTCACTTACCTTGTATTGTGGTTCCACAAAAATAGGCGCATTCAGATTCTTATTCTACACTTGGTATATTATATTTCAGGTAATCATGTCCAAAAAAGTAATTTGCCTCTTTGATGTCGACGGGACTCTTACTGAACCTCAGCAGGTGTGTATAAATATTATCTTTTTGTTAATATAAAAAAATCTGATCATTTGGAAACAAACTCAGTTGTCTTTAAACCTCCACCAAATTTTAATTGAAATAATTTTAAAGATACTATTATAAACGCCTCTAATTTACTAATTTCTTTGCCCATTCAAGAATTAAAAGTAAATACTTCATCATTCTGGATTTTATAAGTTTTGTAGAGTTTATATGAAACAAACTGGAGTTCTAATTCTAATTTTTCTAATCAGACTTTAATTTTAAAATCGATATACTTACCGAATGAATCTGTCACAGAATATCAAACCCAGCATTGACAAATTTCTTCAAGAAACAGTAATAAAAGATTTCGATATCGCCGTTATCGGAGGCTCTGATCTTACCAAAATTAAAAAACAGTTGGGTGGAGACGAGATTTTTAAAAAGTATAAATTCGTTTTCGCTGAAAATGGATTAGTATCCTTCAGGGATGGTAAAAAACTGCGATCTGAAGTAAGTAACTAATTTTAAATATTTCAATTCATTATACTTAAATTATTCGACTTAAATTATTCGTAATAATAAACATTCTAAGAAGAAATCAAAACGGCTATTTAATTGCAGACGATTCAGAGTGTGATCGGTGAAGAAGCGTTGCAAGACTTCATAAACTTTTCTTTGCGCTACATTTCCGAACTGAAATTACCTTTCAAACGAGGAACCTTCATAGAGTTTAGAACTGGATTGCTTAATATTTCACCGGTTGGTCGAAACTGCTTACAGGAGGAACGTCTTCAATTTTATGAGTACGATAACGAATACCAAATTCGCCAAAAATTCATTCAAGCGCTGAAGAAGGAGTTTCCGGATTTGAATCTAACGTATAGTATTGGTAAGTTTATCTCACTTGATTATCATTGTCATGAACATCATCGTATAAGCGTAGTTTTTTCGAGATAATATTTTGTGTTATCATTGCAGGGATCACGGTCAGTCTCTTATTTTTCCAATTTTCTCTTTATTCTCATTAATTTGAGAATTTTTTTCCTTTTTCCTATTTTTTATTCAAATTTACGATTAATTTTTCAAGAATAATGAGAAATAGAAACTTATGGCATTCAAAAACTCTTTCAATGTTTTCTGAAATTTACCCTAATTTTCAAATTTTTCCAATCTTCTAAACTCTTCCACAAGCGACTAAAATTGTCTAGGGTTTTCCAGAATATTTTAGAACCCTCTGAAATCTACAAAAGACTCGCAAAATCTTCTGTAGTCTTCCAGAATCCTCCAAACTCTTTCATAAACCTCCAGATAATTTCGCATAATTTTCAAAAAAAATTTCCAAAACTGTTAGAATTCTCTAGAATTTCAGACTGATTCATAATCTTCCAGAATCTTTCAGAGTCTTCTTAATTAAAAATTTTTCTTCAAAATCTACTTAAATTTTCCAAAATATTCTCGACTATTCCAGAATCTTCTATAAACATCTGAACTTTTTCATAACCTTCTACAATCTTATAGATGTTTCCAGAATTCTCAAGAATCTTTTGGAAATCTCCAAAATCTACAAAAGACTCTCGAAATTGTCTCAAACTCTTTGAAATCTTCAAAACTTATGTAAAATGTGTAAAAATATTCTATAGTGCCGCATAGTCTTCCAGAATCCTCCAGTCTCTTTTAGAATTCTCCAAACTTTTCTTAAATCTTCTACAATTTTTAAAAATATTCTAAAATCTACTTAAATTTTCCAATGTATTCTAGACTGTTCTAGAATCGTCCGAAATCCGCTAAACTCTTCCATAACTGGCTAAAATCTTCTAGATTTTACCAGTATCTTTTAGAATCCTTCAAAATTAAAAACGACTCCTGCAATTTCGTCAAATCCTTCAGAACCTTCAAAACTGATATGAAATTTGTTAAAATTCTTCAAAAAATTTTATACTGACACGCATAGTCTTCCAGAATCTTCCAGGCTCTTTCAAAATTCTTCAGAATCTTTTAAAATCTTTCATAATTTTCAAAAATGTATCCAAAATCTGTTTAAATTTTCTAAAATCTTCTGAAGTCTTCCACAATCTTCTAGACATTTTCAAAATTGTCCAGAATCTTTTAGAATCTTCCAAACTCTAGAAAAGATTATCGAAATTTTCTTAAATCCTTTACAAACTTTTCAAAACTTATCTAAAATCTGTAAAAATTCTTTAAAATATTCGAAACTGTTCTAGAGTCTTCTACAATCATCTAGATTCTCCTGCATTCTTCTATAATCTTTTAAAATCTTCTGCATTCTCCTATCTTATATAGAATCTTAAGAGTATATAGAAGTAGATTCCGCCAAAAAAATAAAAAATGTATGAGTGAATTGACAGTGAACTGAAAAACGGAATAATAAGCAATTTGGACACATTTTTTTCAACTTATAAACAATAAAAACAAGTATTAGAAGTTTAAAAAATTTTTAAATGGTGAACTTATGGCATTTTGGAAATTTTCCATTTTTTCATTTTCCTCTTGCTGGCGGTCAACCCCCAGATCGTAAAAATTGTCGGAAAAAATCAAGTAATAGATAAATTTTATTTCAATGAATGTAGCTTTCGCACTAATCTAACTCCTCCCAAAAAAGTTGAGAATTGGGGAAATGGTGTTCAAATATATTGAAAATTGAGTAAATCCCTCCAAGGTTGAATCACTTATGAGCCTCCGTTCGTTAGTTATCGTAGCCGCCGCTCAAAAGAATCGAAGTATAGAAAGAGCGGTTTAAAGTTTGAAGCTCCCGCTTGTACGCCATTGACACTCGTTCACGATTTAGGCTGTATCTTTTACAATTTTCAAAATTTTTGAATGAGACATGGCTTAAAATACTTTTAAATGATTGTGGAATAATAAAATAAAATTTTTAAAAAACAAAAATTCCACTCCTGTGCCCCCTTAAAAAATATCCGAAAATTCTTTAATATACTGGACTCTTCCAGAATCTTCTAGAATCCTCAAGAGTAATCCGAACTCCAGAATCTCCAAAATTCTGCACAATCATTTGGAACCCCCTTAAATCTACAAAAGACTCTCATAATCTTGAAGAATCTTCATAAGTCTCAATTTCTGCTTTCAGAGATTTCTTTCTAAAAGATTAACGAAAAATTCAGAAGATTTCATAAAGGATTTTATTAAATTTTATAGAGTTCCAAATATTCTGAATGTCTAGAAATTTGAAACATCCGCCAAAAGAACATTCTATGAACCAAAATTACTTTTATTGGAATCTACGTTCTAAGTATGAAACTGAAGTCCAATCCAAAAAATTTTTCTTCTACAACTATGACATCGATTAAACTTTTATCAATTTGTAATCACATTGTGAACATAGATTCCAATAAAATACATTTTGGTTCTTTTGACGGATGCTTCATTTGTAGAGTATTAAGTATTCGAAATCGATCTTTTTCGAAAAAAACTCCTATTTTTCCTAAAATTGAACTACTGAACCGCTGTGATCCCTATGATTGTCGATGTTTGGAATGTAAATGAAGCTTTCGAAGGAAATGGTGAATTTTTTAACAAACAAGTTCAAAGCTCAGATTGTGCATTCGACTATAAATATTCAGTGTTTAAGCAGTTGTTATTTAGTTTGCAGAGATATAAAGTTTTCCTTGAATACTTTAAGTGCATTGATCACCTTCAAGTATTACCTTCGATTTCGTTAGGATACAAATTTTAGGTTTCGAGCTTTCCTACTTTTCCTAATTTTTTTTTTACTTTGGCTAGTTTATATTTTAGTGTTAATAGTAAATGTTTCTGTTTTATTAAATAAACTCAAATAATGCAATTTTTAATTACTTGAACACAAGGTGGACAAATATCCTTTGACGTTTTTCCTAACGGATGGGACAAAACCTACTGCCTGAAACATATTGAGGGATACGATGAAATTCACTTTTTTGGAGATAAGACCAGAGAAGGTGGAAACGATTATGAGATTTATGAAAGTGATTTAACTGTGGGTCATCGAGTAGCTGGTCCGGAGGACACTATCAATCAACTGAAGGTGCTCCGAATCTTGAAACAGGACAAACAAGATAAAGATTGTCCCAGTGCACCAATGCACTGCGTTTAATTAATATTCAAACAAGAACCTTAATTTTATGTTAATATATGTGTATATAGCGTTGATTTGTTTATAGTCTAAGTACATATTCAAATCATGTGAATAAAAATAGAAAAAAATATGATTGGTTTTTCTAATTTGCTATTCTGTGCAGGTTTCTTATTACCTAAGTAAAAATTCTATTCGCCTGCAAGGAATTAAATTAATTTCCTTAAAAGTAATTAAACTTATTTATTATCGTTGTAAAAGGTCGCGTAAACCAATGATAACAATTTTAAAATAAGCAATAATAAATCCTGACTAAATACTTGACTAATTAACGATGTACATCCTGTCTTAAATAGCAGAATGTAACTTAAAAAATAATTTTTTACAAAACAAACAATGAATGCCCTCTCCCTCGTTAACAAATGTACATTTTTGTTAATCGTAATATACAAAAAACTTGGTTGACTGGAATCGACAAGCGCTCGTGCATGATTAATCACAAGTGTTTGAGACTGTGATTCGCCTCTCTTTGTTCATGATTAGCTTGTTTAAAAATACACGCAAGTTTAATAAATTCTAATTAAGAAATTCGGTGTAAAAGTTCGAAGTGTCTAAAATTATGAGCAAAATTCCCTTCGGTTTGTTTACGAGCCTCTGTAAACGGGAACTCGTTTGGCTGTAAAGGCAGCAAGACCTTCGATTCGGTCCTGAGTGTTCAAAAGTTGAGAGTGGCACTGCTTTTCAATTTCAAATCCGTCTTCAATTGGAACTTCAATTCCTTTACTGATTGCCACTTTTGCTAATCTGGAAAAGATAAATTTATGCAAATTTTTTAAATAATAAAGGATTTAAATGCAAATATTTTGCTTCAGAGCAACAAAGCACTTCCTTTAATTTGATATTCCTCAGAAAAATTCCGAAAGCAGAACAAGAGTTCTTGAATAAAAATAAGCACTTGAGTTATTAATTTGTGTAAACTAAAACTTGGTAATAAATTAATTGACGAGAGCTCTAGGCGGACCTTGACGCGTAAATATAGAAAGCAAGCATCGACGTTCAGCTATTGTTTATGTTCCTTTTTCAATGAGATAAGAAAAAGTGGTAAGATATAAATTACGTAACGAATTTTAAGCATTTAACTAATTGTTTTACTTTGAAAACTGAAATTGTTATGTTTTATATAAAATATTTTTTTTTAATTTGAAGACATTGCATGAGAATAATTACAGGCTTCATATTCTTTCCGCTATTTCTCCCTTTTTAAAATACTTCTCTTTTTTACCCCTTCCTTAAAAAAATTTCCGTTTTTCCCCTTTCTTCTCATTTTTCCCCTTAAATGCGGTCTGATGAATTAATAAAACCCAATAAGATTAAATAATTTCAGATGTTTTTAAGCATATTTTAAGATTTTAATATGTATTTTAAGTTCCCTTCAAAAAGCAACAATTAAGAAAAACAATATGTACAACTTCAAATTTGAACGTGTTCAAGATTTAATAATTGCAATGCAAAACGGCGATAATTTCTAAATTTAAAAATAAGAAACATTTAAAATTAGACACTTTGAAAATCGAAGACCAAAAAAGTAGAGTTTTTATTTTTATACCGATAAACTTGAAACATTTCACTAACAAATATTCTAAATAACTAATTAAGTTTGAGTTTTAAATACTTAGAATTGCACAATGTAAAATTAGAAGCCTTCTAATTGTATATAATATTTAAAATTCAAGGGTTTCAGAATCTTTAAAGTTTGAAGTTTAAAATTTACTTTAATTGTTCTCAACATAATTGAACATTTTTAATTTTAATGCTATCGAAATTCAGCAGATTCAAAATGAAGCACTGAAATATTTAAACGCGAAAAATTTTTAATTAGATGCCTTAAAAAGTGAAAAGTTCAGCGACATTCTAATTCTATTTAGAGCGCTTTTAATTCAAAACTATTAATTTTAAATGCTTTCAATTTGATATTATTGAATTTTGAATGTTTCGAATTAAAAATTGTTCAATTTTAGGCACTTTTAATTTGAAACTCCACTGTAGTTTTCTCTTAGTAAAAGAAACTCCCTGGACTTTTTTCAAAATTCTTAAAAAAGTTTTAGTATTACCGGGAAGTTTTGGAAATTTTGAAAATTTTTTAAATTTGTTCTATGGGTGCAAAAATCATAGAGAATTTTATTTATATATAGTTTTAGGTAGCAAGTAAGAATATTAAATTAAAACTGAAAAAAAGATTTTCGTTTAAATTAGATTTTTTTAATGAACAAAAAAAGACTTCTTTTAATTCGGCTAAATTAAAATAAATTTTAAAGATTTTAAATAAGTCGAAAAAGTTATTCATGCTACTTCCTTAGTTTGGAAACTGTATACAAAAAAAGTTCTTTATAATTTTTGCACTCATAGAACAAACTAAAAAAATTTCTAAAACTTACCGGCACTACTACAACTTTTTAAAAAATTTTGAAAAGATTTTAGGGAGTTTCTCTCCCTGAGATGAAAAAATTGGACTCGTACTGTTTTGAAAAACACGACTCGATTTTTGAATACCAACCTAATATTGTACTACACTCGTCGTTGACTAGAGGACCGGTGACTAGAGGACCAGCTTCATGGTCGTTCACGCTTCACTGATTCTGTCTTGCCCCCGAGCGTCCCTTGACCGGCCTACATCGCTCGGGCAGTCAGGGCCGCCAGACGTTGTTTACATCACGACTCTCT
>JBAGKK010035369.1:0-10775 GCA_037177015.1 Euceroptres primus | reverse complement strand
ATCTTAAACATACTTTTTCCTGAAGATGTACAATCTTTTAGATATTTCAGCAAAATTGAACTCAACAGATTTTTTTTTACAAAACATGAATGTTTAAAAAAATAAAGTGCTGTCCTACTCCTCTGTCATTTCTGGATTCTGAAAACAAAAAAAATGTTTTTTTAATACTTTGAACTATCCAATTTGAGAATCCAATAGCAAATACCCAATCGAGATATTTTTTGCAGCAATGAAAATTTATCATCGCTTTAGCTTCCTTGTAAAACGCACAATATTAATTAATAAATAACATACATATCTCGTAAACTATTTTTTTACGTTAAATATAAGAATTGCTAATAATGATTTTAAAAAAAGATATTGTTAGAGAGTGTTTTTCTTTCCTCTTCAAATCTGTTCTCTCCTCCCCCTCTGCATCCTCCCCTCCCCCATTCCCCCCCTCTCCCACCCCTCGCTATATATATATTGGTCATAAAAGGTTTTAAAATAGGTCAATCGATTCGTCTCGTCAAAAGGAATAAATTTGGTACATACAGTACTGCTATATTCCCAAAATTGAAAAAAAGTTTTTTTTTTATCTTATAAACGAAAAAATCCAAAATTAAAAAATTTTAGACAAGGAAATATTTTGTTTGAAGATGAATACAAACATTCTATTAATTTTTATCAACTAAATACCACCTCATATTTTTAAAAATTATGCATTGCAAGTCTTTCATTATTTAAAAAACTGATAAAAATGATTGGAAATTTCGAATTTTTAAATTCACTTTTTGTTATATCAAGACATTTATTCAATCAACCTCAATTTTTTTTTGTAGAAAAAGGTGTATTTTAGTAGAACAATCATGTCTGGAGTAAATTTTCTTGGTTATAATCAAAATTGGAAAAATAACATTTAAAACGATTTTTGGAAAAAATATAAAATCAAAAAAAAATATTTCTGATCTGATCCGGCTCCAAACTTGATAAATTTTGGACACTATGTGGGACTATAATTCCTCCCAATTTCGTGACCTTAACTCAATTCGTTTGCAAAATATATTTTAAAAAGTATTGTGGATATGCAGACGTTCACAGACACACAAGGACATTTTTTAAAAACCTCAGTTTTGGGTTCCTGGGGTTAAATTGTCTTAATAAACTTAATGGAAAGAAAACCATTTACTAATATACAAAAACCTCCATAAAACGTACAGTTTTCAATTTATCCAATTCTTTTATGGTACTTTTTTACTCCGCTTTTAATGTGGAATAACACTTCCGAAACAATAATTAAAAACATGTAAAAAAATTTCTTTAATTTGAATTGTATTTATTTCGAAAAAGGCTAGATACTTTATTTTCATCTTAAGTATAAAATACTTAAAAATTATTAGAAAAAAGTATTCTGTAAACAAAACTCGAGTGTAAGAACTTTCAGGTTCAAAATACTTTAGGCTCACCGTGTATGAATTCTTCCACAATCTTTTAGAATCTTCTGGATTCTCCTATAATAATCTTATGCAATCTTAAAGAATTCCTAAAAATTCTTTAATATTATACAAAATATGTACTACAATGTTCCAGAATCGTCTAAAATCCTATGAACTCTTCCATGATCTTCTAGAATCCTCAAGAATATTCTGGAATGTACCTGAAGCTTTGAACGTCCAAAGGAACGAACTTTTTTCGTAACTCAAATTTATCTTGAAACATCGTTCAATCTACAAAATAAGGGGAAACATCATGAGCTTCTTTATCATTAAATTAGGTTCTATATTAATAACACAATATTTTAGAATAAATTTGAGTTTAAAATAAAATCAAATAAAAATTTCGTTAATTTGAACGTTCAAAACTTCAAGCACATTATTCGGAACTGCATTAGAATTTCTGGAATTCTGCAGAATCCTTTAAAACCCTCTCAAGTCAAAAAAAAAAGATTCTAATAATCTTGAAGAATCTTCTAGACTGTTTTCAGAATATTCCTAAAATTCTGTAGACTTTTTGAGTCTTAAAAAAAAAGTCTGGAAGTATCTAGAAGATTTTAGAACTTTATGGAAGAATCAGGAAGTCTCTGGAAGATTCTAAAACACTCCAAAACCTAGATTATAGAGAATTTTTCGGGATTTCAAAAGATTTAATGAATCTACAAGTTTATAGTAAATTACAAATATTCTAGAAGATTTTTAAAGTTTGTTGAAAAGTTCAAAAAGCATAAAGGATTTTAGAAAATTCTAGAGCATTTCAAAGATTCTGAAAGTTTAGAAATTTGAGGTGTTTTTTATCAGATTCTGGACAGGAATCTAAGATTTTCGAGGATTCTTCAAGATTCTGAAGAATTCCAGCTTCCTTCGTATTTTTAAACGGAAAAAAATTTCTTTTTTTTTGAATCCCCTTTTGCGAAAAATAAATACCCTATTTTCTCTTAAAATTGAACTACTGAACCACTGTGATCCCTATATTATATAATTATAATTATAACGGCAGATGACGGTCAGGGAAAATGAAAATTTGGTGAGGAAAATGTCAGGGAATTTTGATATTGTGATTTTGTAGCAACCCTGATAATGGAGATTCTATGAGATTTAAATAAAAAATGGTTTCTGTTTTTTTTTATTATATTTTTTCAAACTGATGATAAAGTTTTGAATTTGTCAATAATTGTTCCCTTGATATTTTCCGAGATTGAATATGGGGGAAAATAGTTGTCAAAAATTCACAAAATCCTTGTTAATTAGAACATTACAAAATTACCAAACTAAAGAATTTAAAAATTCAATATTTTTCTGAAACAATAATAAGGTAATAATCATAAAGATGTGACAAAGATTTCTTAAATATGTTATCAGTTGATAATATAATTGAGTCTGTTTTTTTCACTTTCTGTGATTTTTTTGTTGAAAATTCAAACTCCAATTTTAAGAAAGTAATAGACACTAGTTTGTTATCAAACTTGTAAGTCAATTTATACCTTAAATTTTTATTTATTTTGAAATTTAGAATATTTCAAAAAATCATTTAAATATTCAATATTTTCTTAGTATCTCGTTCATTATTTCACAGACAGTTCTGATCTTCATAATTTATTTAATTAATTTTTTCTTTTTGATGTGAAATTCACTTAAAAGACTGTAAAAAAAGAATTTTACGCTAAAAAGAACAAGTTTCGTTATCTTATTTTCCTCTGAGATAATTATTTTCAGAATATAACAGATAATTTTAAGAATAATTTTTGGACTCACTCGAAAATGAGAAATACCCAAAAGTGGCATCGATTTTGCCCTATTACCATTCTACAGTATAAATATTGAAAAAATACTTTTTGAAATATTATCTGGCTTTCAGAAATGCATAAAGAGAAACGTAAGTCATTGTATTCAAGAGGCTGAGAAAGACGACTGGCAGTGTTTCGTCTGCGATCCAAAGCCTTTTTGGGAATTAAGAGGAGTCTGTGCAGCCATTATGTCTTCGCTAAACAAGTAAGAATTAATTTCCCAATTTATTAAGTTTAAATCTTTTAGAATACTAAAATTTTGAAAATAATTACTTTCGCGGAGACTCAGTCAGCTAAACAGTTTTAAAAAATCGTATCCGATTTTTCTTTCATCGTCACATTTGCTTTTATTATTTTGCTTACACTAATCCATAAAAATACTGTTTTCTTTTTCCAAAAAGGTAAACGTAGAAACCTTTGTCTTTCTTGCGTTCACTTACTTATTATTTATGCGCCAAGATTTGGCGGGATTCGGAAATTCGCTTATCGTTTCGATCCAACTTTTTGTTCCTATTTGACTCGACTAATTTTCAAGAAAAATAAATCGGAACTTGGTAAAATCGATTTCAAGTAAATAAATAAAATTCAAATTGACTCAACGAAGAATGAAGATCTCTGCAGTGCTTTAGTTCAACGATCGCAGTTTCTGAAAAATTGAGGAAATTTTTATAAATTCTTACCGTTAAGACTCTTAGTTAATAATTAAGTTTGTCCTTAAGTACTTAATTTCAGGCGTCGCAATGCATATTCTTATTCGCTTTTCCTCCTGTAGTTCTTTCTGTAGTAATCCCTTCCACCGTTGTAAATAATAACAACACCCAGAAGACAACTTCAACCATCGTTTTTAACCACTTCGTTGTTTTTATCCGCGAAAATTTTATCTCAAGAATCCGTCGAGAGCTCTCTAGTTATCTCGTTGCCATGACACCGACCGCAACCTCTCGACTTCTCGATTTGTTCTCGAGCAGAAAGAATCGACACTCGAAGAGCGAATAGAAGATGTGCATGCAACGTTCGACACCGTCAGACTATTCAGGACTGAAACTTTGTTTCAGAAATACGAAACAGTCCAAGCGAACCTCCCGCGAGAGAAGCCAGGATCCCAGTGTAAGGCGTCTCAAACGTGTGCAAATCTCCTCTCCCTACCAGAAAAGAGTGTTTCAAAAGTCCAAAAAGACTCTTAAGACACTCCATTCTCTCTGTGATTCCAGCGACGAGGAAGGAAGGAAAAAAAAGAAAAAATATCTTCGTCCCCTTCATATGAAAGGCTTGAGCGACGTCGAGGACATTTCCGACAAAAGTCGACTTTCTTCCGCCTCTTCCTCGGAGGACTTCGAGCCCTCGCAAAAAAGACCAACTTCCAAACAGAAAACTTCCAGAAAAATCACCAAATCTCCCACTTCGAGTAGTAATAGCAGTTCCTACTTCCAAAAGTCTAAGCACCGCAGTAAAGTAAAGCCCAAACCGACGGATAAAAACAGGCGGAAACTCTACACCCATGAAGAGAAAGAACTTGACATCACTCCTGCGGAGATTTCCAGTGATGAGGATCAAGAAAAGAAACAGAAACAAGCGACGCTGAGGTTCAAACACAACTTCTCGGGCTTCTTCAAAGATGCGAGGGCACTCGTGCAAAAATTTTCCTCTGAGATCGACATATGCGAGAAGCAGTGCATGAAGAAGACTCTTATAAAGGAAGAAGATGCTCTCCAGACGACGAAACGCTTTGAGAAAATTTTAAGGAAATTTGAAGTCGAAACGGCAGAGAAGTCCAAGGAAATCGATAAAACCTACCAATCCTGGCATAAAAACTTCAACTCGTGCTTCAGGACCCAGAACGGCATCAAGAAACCGAAAAGAAGAAGAAGAAGAAGTAGTAGTAGTAGTTCTACTAGTGAGGAAGAAAAGGAAGAAGACGAAGAATTGGAAGAAGAGACGGAAAAGGGAGAAAAAGTGCTAGAGATAGAAAACAACGAGAATGGAGTTGTCTCTGAATGCGATAGCGATGCCATATTCTCCGGAGACGAAACCAGAAGGAAGAGTTCTAGTAAAATTTCTGAGGACTCGGAAAGCGAGAAGAAGTCTTTCAAGAAAAAATCATCGCGAAGAAATTCAAGCGACAAATCATCCGACAGAAATTCAAGGAAGTGTTCATCAGTGGAAAGATCACCAATAGATGCAAGTTCAAGAGGTTCATCGATTGAAAGAAATTCAAAGAGAACCCCGAAAATAAATTTGAAAAGCACATCAAAAATAGATTTAAGGAGTTCATCCAAAAGGCATGCAAGTGAGTCATCCGACAGAAGTTCATCGGCCGATAGAATGTCAAAGAGAACCTCAGAAAGATATTCAAAACGCACATCAAAAATAGATACGAAGAGTTCATCAAAAAGACATTTAAGTGAGTCATCAGACAAAAGTTCAGACGAAAGACCTGCAGTAAATCAGAATGGAATTTCAAAAAGTTCCTCTCTTGAAGAAGAAGTTCCCGAAAAGAAAGCTCCAGAAAATGAGAGGTCTGAACTGGAAAGAAGATCCGAGTCTGAGGAAGAAGAGGCGAAAAAAAAATTACTTCTTTCAGATTCGGATGACGCTCAACAAAGTACGCCCAAATCTCATGAAGATTCCGTTGCTAGTTGCAGCACTGTTCTAGGAAATGTGACTCCTCCAATCGAGGCATTTTCACCGCAAATCGATGTGACTGAAAGTGATAAGGAATTGAACTCCAAGGCCAAAAATATGCTCCTCGAATCCTCGAGTGATTCTGGATCGAGGAAAGATGCTTCCGATTCTGAGGAAAATCACACCCAGGAAAAAGATTCCACGAAAAAAGTTACAAAGGAAAAAGAATCAACGAAAATGCACGCGGAGAAAAAGGTCACGGAGGAAAATAAAAGTGACGATAGTGAGAAGCAAAGTGAAGAACAGGAAAAGTGTTCAAATTTGGAGACGGAAACGTTAAACGCTTCGGAAAGTACTCCTCAAATTTCCAAAGAGGTTTCAAGTAAGAAGACCTCAGAAGAAGCTTTCACAGAAAAGAATACTAGTCCTTTGAGCGAATCTGAAGTGCAAGAAGAGAAAGAAGACAGTGCTTCCAAGAGTCAAAACGATAAGAGTTCGGAAGAGAAGGCGAAGAAGAATTTACTCAAGTCAAGCAGCGATTCCAGTTTAGGCGAGGAAGCGAAAGTTGATGATTCGGAAGACGAAAAGAGGGCAAAGCAGGCTTTGATGACCTCGTCAGGTGAAGAGAGTCCCGATTTGTTTACCTCTTTCGAGGTGAAACCTTCGAAACGAAAGCGAAACAACTCGGATACTGAGAATTCCGAATCCTGCCGATCGCGGCGCAGGAAGAAATTTAAGCTTTCGAAAAATCCGTATTACAGGGCTGACAAGAAGCTGAGAATGTCGTGTCGCGTTGAGTTGAAGAGATTGAGCAGACAGGTTCTGAGGAAACACGCGAAAGCACTGCAAAGGTCAAAGCAGCACTTGGAGCGAGAAAAATTAAAAAGGTATCCGGATTTTAAAATGAGGAGGCGTTAATACTGAGAGTAGCGGCTATGAATGGGGATCCACTTTCTAGTACTAATATTATTAGCTTCTTTTTAAAAAAAATTTAAATCCATTGGATCTCGTTTTATGATATTAAAGTAGATAAAAAATATTCTATTAATATTTATATTAAATTATAAACCAATGAAGATAGACGACGCACAGTTCACAAGGAGGAAAAAGTACAATTTTCGGTTCAAAAAAGTTTCACAGGTCGTATTTTTCAACCGATTTAATAAGTATTTTTTAAAATTGAAGCTTACTAAATTCGTAAGTGGTCTGTCAACACGGAGTTTAAAAATATATTTCGAAGGATTTGTTATTTTGGTAGAAAACTGCCAAAAAACTATAATACTTATACTTGAGCAACCTACTTTGTCCCATTTAATATTTTCGCAAAAACGCATGGAATCCGCAAATTTATTCTCTTTAAGTGTAACTTTTCATTGTACATCAAATTCCTTCATTTCCTTAATCACAATCGAACACTAAATGATAAAAGTCCTTAATTGTTTAAACAAATTCCCATATTTAGCATTTTTGAACAAAGAGCATTTTTCTTATGGGCGGAATCGTTTCTTTTTATTTCAAGAATAATGTTTTTACATAGTAAATTGCCATCCAACAATGCCATGACATTGGCATTGTTATAAACCATTTTTATAAACAAATTGACTTACTTGGAATTTTTGTGAAAAATGTTCCTTATCTCACAGATCTTGAGGCGCAATAGTTTTTGATTCCGGATCATTATGTTGACCCAGAATAATTTAAATAATCATTTTCCTAACAACAAACTTTGAATTTGGTAAATAATGCTAAAGAACTCAATTCGTGCATACAAATTTTTATAATCTATGATGATTACATATGACGTGGAACGAAGAAACCAGCCTTACGACCGAAAATGAGTTTACGAGAAAAAGCGGATCAAAATGAAAGGAATTCGAAGGAAGACAAAGGGGCCCTCGTATAACTTTGACCTCCAGAAAATTCAATTTTGATCGTGGAGCAATGGGGATTTTTTTATTCGATAGGGAGAATCTTTATTATTCAGAATCAATAAAAAACTGAAAATCGATTTTTTGGTCGTAAGGCTGGTTTCTTCGTTCCATGTCACATATATCAGTTTTATCCATAAATTTGTTTGTAACAATTATAGAAATGAAATAATTTGATCTAGACAGACCTTCTAGGAATTTAATAAGCTTCATTTTAGAAAAATATATATTTATTAAATCGGTTGAAAAATAGGACATGTGAAGCTTTTTGATCCAAAAATTGTACTTTTCCCTCATTGTGTAGTGGTTTCAAATTTTTTTATGTTCAACAATATATAAACAAATACAATGGCAAACTTGGGCATTTCAACAATATGATTTTTTGTCTTTGAACAAGTTATTAATGAAATAAATTCGTTGTTGATCAGAATTAATCAAAACATACTTAATGAACATAAATATTTGATTCAATTTTTATAAACAATTTATTTAAACAAATGTTTATCAGTTTGTTGTAGAAAAAATTGTTTTGTTCTAAAATCGCTGTAATTTATTATTGGAATGGTATTTGATAACGAAAACAACAAGTGGTGTTGATATAAACTTTTTTTTTTTAAATGCGCAGTTTTTCGATTTTTCTTAATCAGATTTTTTCTTTTCTCACTGAATTTTATTGGGATTATGCTGAAAATGGTTGTTTAGTAAAAAGCTTCGCTAAGAATGAACAATTTTTATTTTTAATAATAAATTTTATGAACAAATGACCAACTTGAACATTATCTCAACAAAAAAAAAATTTTTTCATACGAAATATTATTGAGCTCAGTCTTCCAGTGATGCTGAATGAAGGAAATGTGTCCATAATTAAAAATGATGATTATTATAAACAAATTTATGAACAAATATTCAACTTCAGAGTTTTTAAGTCAAAAGAAACGAGGTTTTTTGTATTTAATTTTCTAAACGTAAATTAAATACTTTTTTTGCCAAAAATCGGCCGATTGGGGTACTTGTTTATAGATAAATTATTATTTCACAAAAATAAAAATTCTTCATTATTGAAAAAGTTTTAAAATTTAAGATCACTTTCAAAACTATTCCAATCGCGTTTGATAAGAGAAGTAACATTTTAATTCATGAAAATATCGTAATTGAATATTCATTTATTTTTTATAAGTTTCTGATAATAATAATAATTATTAACTTGTGTCCATTTTTCGTTAACAATTATCACTCTTATGAAAAATCTAAACGATGATACTAAAGAAACATTGTTTTTCTATGAGAAAATAACACACTTGAGAATGTATTTATACGATTTATTTATAATAATTATGTTTAATAATAAATAAATTATTTGTATTCTATAAGTGTGTTTTGCAGTAATTTGGATAAATGGCGAGTTTATTCAATCAATTTATTTTAAGATACAAGTTAATATTGCTGAAATGACTAATTTTGTCACTTTATTTGTTTATTCATTATGTATCCGAAGTTACAAGATAAATATTCAAGATAAATTTGAGTTCAGAAAAAAAATTTCGTTCATCTGAACGTTCAGAACTTCAAGAACATTATTCATTCCTTTAAAAAAAAATGCTAAAAAAATTAAGACTGAAAAATATTTAAGGTAAAGAACCGTTTTAAAAAATAGTATGTTACTAAGTCGTAACGTCACGAATTCACGGCTTTGACGTAATTTTGGCGCAAAATTTAAATTACAAGATTTTCTTTTTTGCTTTCAAAGTTACAAGCAGCATTTTTGTTAGAATAAATACAAATTAATGGAATATCTTTTTTCCTTTTTCAAAATCTAATGGGTTTCAAAAGTTTGAAAATTACTTTTTTTATGTTTCGACCATTCATCATATTATTAAATTTCGTAAAAAAAATTCTTCTAAATTACGAATGCTCTTAAATTCAAAGCTTAGTTTTCCATTTATATGGTTCATTATATTTAATATATACTATTTTATCTTATAAAGCACTTCAATTTGAATTCTTTAAAAATTTAGCCTCTCTTCTGAAACATTTAAACATTTAATTCTGAAAAATTGAATGCTTTTGAAATTTAGTGGCTTTTCAGTTTTTCCGAATTAAAAAAATTGAATGCTTTCAAATGTTAATCGCTTGAATATCAAAGTTCCTGAAATTAAACTCTAAATTTTTTTATATTTCCAAATTAGAAACATTAATCTTTGGAGTCATTGATATTTGTAACTTTGAGGTTTTTTCTAATTAACATAATCAAATTTCCAATACTTTTAGCTTTAAAATTTGTGGTATAAGAAATTTGAGTGTTTTCAAAATTCGAGCATTAAAAAAGCAGTCTAGATATTCCTAATTTTAAAAGTTTTCAAATTATCTCCAAGTGTTTTTAGTATTCTAGTTTTCAAAATTGAAAGGCGCTTACAAATTAAAAAGTATTTTATACCACGAGAGCCGAAAAATCATGTTAAAGTTGAGATTTTGAGGTTAGAGTGGTATAAAGTAAGTTTTAGTCAGCCCCCTGGCTCTTTGCCCAGAATACACCGAACACAGGCGTCGTGAGATTTGACTGGGGCCGACAGGTGGCGCTGATTGTTCATGAGGCCTAAATTCAAAGAAATGCATGGGGAAAAACGTAAAAATTGAATTTTCTCTAAATAAAAACTATTTGATCAAATTTTCTTTCACGACACATTAATCTAGAAACATTTTAATATTTTTTAAAGCAATAATTATTACCAGAAAAGGTGAAATGCTCAAGCTTTGGGCGAAAATTCTCTTCGATGTATGGCGGGAAGTTCAAATCAAAGTTCGGTTATCTCCATATAGTTATTGATATTAATATTTAGAGTCATTATTAAACTGAAATAATATATATAATAAATAAATGTATATATATATAAATTATATATCAATAAATAAATAAATTAAATTAATCAAATCTCAATTAATTAATATTAAAATTAAAAAATTGTAAT
>JBAGKK010035358.1:0-10776 GCA_037177015.1 Euceroptres primus | reverse complement strand
GGGAGACCACACTTAGTGGGATAGAGCACCCGCACTCGAAAAACTCGGAATAATCACTTCGAAATTAAAACACATCTACTCGCGCCATCGGCCCCTCGAGAGCCTCTAGGTTATGTGTACACGCGGGATACCATCTGCGCAAGCGTTAACTAGTATGATCTACTATTAACGGCTAATGGTGGGAGCAGCAGATGAGGGGAATATGACATGGTGGAGGTCCGACTGTACCGTACTTAGAATCAAGACGGTTCTAGAATATTCCAGACGGAAACAATAAATAAATACGCGGGAGGATAAATATTCGGCGGGAAAAAATAGCGCCAAAAATGTCAAGAGGCCCGACCAATAGAATTAGGGGGGGGGGGGGAGAAAAGGCGCCAAAGATTCACTAGCGAAAGAAAAAAGCGCGCGCAAACTCGATCAAGGAGTAGGAGAATAATTCTCCCGATTGGGAAAGCAGATCGAAGACCGTGCGAATCGAGAAGCGCCACGCACCGGAAATACCGGGGACCGATAGTGGGGAAGCCAGAGGCCCAAAACTGTAAAAGCGACTTGCTCTCAGGTCTCGACCTCTTACGTTTTGATCTTCTCTAGGAGTTGAGAGACGCATTTTTCTTTTCAAGAGAAGCGACACAATATTTGGGGTTTTTATTCGAAAGTCGCAAGCCACGATTTTCAACTAAAATTATAATTTGTACAATCTATACACTGTTTGTCACTTCCTAATAGCACTCAGAATAATCAGACGGTTTGCGAGTACATTCCAAATTTTCAACCAACCCACTTCTTGGGAGCTCATTCCGACTGCTCCTATTTGAAAAAACATAACTCATTTTTGCGCATTGTCAGACGGGCGTAAGTCAGGCGCTGCAAGCCGGACTGACAATACATAAAAATTAGTTACGTCTTTTCAAATAGAAGCAGTCGATTTGGATGAACAAAACCGAGAACCGATCTGAAGAAATAATTCTGGATGCGTGAAATAAGCCTGAGTGGTAGAAATTAGTTTTTAATTCCATTCCGAATTTTCAACCCACTTCTTGGGAGCTCATTTGGACGAAATAGCAGGAACTTATTTTTAATCAACATAGGGCGTTCATTTACAACAGCCTGAATTGTGCAAACGAATATAATGTCTATTCCGAATTTTTAACCCACTTTTTGGGAGCTCATTTGGGTGGAAGATCAGAAATCGGTTTGCAATCAATTCAGGAGATATAATCCCACAAGCAATACAAGCCAACTGGGGCTAAAGTAACCAGCGATTATAACGGCGTTCACGTGTGTGAGAGTCTTGATAATGCGGTTACGAGGTTGCAGCTAACCTTGAGTATTGGTTGTTTTTGTAAGGATTAGAAGACACACAGCTGAGCTCAAATTAAATAAGTCAATCCACTGCCAGAGTAAAAAGTTTTTTGGATTTTCCTTGATAGCTAGGATAGAGATTCTATGGGGATTGAGTGATTAAGTGGAGCACAGACATTGCACCTCGTCTGCTAATATTTGCTCAATCCATAGCATTCGGTTAGAAAATATTTGGCAACTGGCACCTGGCTGTGTTGATCACGTCAGGGCAGGAAAAACCCATTTAGACCGTGATTTAATATTGAATTACTTTTTGGTATTCGAAGACCTTCAACCTTATAAGGAGCTCGTCTACAAACCTTTAAACCAGTAGAGTCGCTAAAAACGTTCTAAGAACGTAAGTTGTATTTAAAATAAATAAAAATCGAACACGCATCATTCTCGCCTCAGTGTTGCCCACAATAGAAAATTAAATAGAGTTCTAACAATCCAAGAGATTCATAGAACAATAAATATAAGAATAAAAGCAAATTAAAGGTCGTAGAGTTCGAGTGAAAGGAAATTGCACTCATCGCTGGAAATAAGGCCGGGCTCGGGGGTAGACGGCCGTATCGTTGATGCTATTAAAATCCAGTTTGAACCGGATTTAAAGCGACGAGCGAGCAGTTTTATATTAAAGCCAACTACACTTCCTAACACGACCAAGAACGAAGTCAATAATTGCCCTCAGGATATCGTGATAAGGAAATAATAAATTGGCTTAAAGAGCAAATAATTGAAGAAATGAGAATGACAACTCGGTAAAGACCATTTGAAGTTGGCCCCTAAATTAAATTATTTTAACTATATTACTTGGGGGACCAACTTTAAATAGTCTTTAACGAGTTGTCATTCTGATGTCTTCAATTGTAGGACGAAATTCCAACAATTCGCACTCGAAGCTACAGCTTTTTGATTTAAAACATGTGCTTTTTAATTTAAAATGATTGAAATAAATTAAATTACGTAAAAAGCCAGGTTAAAATAACCAGTGATTATGAATAGCTTTGAATTAAAATAGAGCACTTATTAATATTTCATTTATTTATTTATCCCTGACGGTAGAAAACCTTTACATTGTGTGTCTTACTTAAAAATTCTCGCAACAGTTTAAAAACATAGTCGAGGTGCCTAAGTGCATTTCTATTTTTATCTTTTTGTTTCACCCGGTGAATGGGTGTAATTTACATGTTTGATAAAGAAAACAAAAGCTTTGCTCCTGCCAAGGCATTAATGCATAGATTATAAAAATAAAGTTTAAATGATAAAATGGTTAAAATTGAAAAGTAGACGCTTAGAGTCAGTGTTGGAACAGAACGAAGCTGCGAGTTGAAATTTTTACTTTGACGATAATAACTCCAGATTCATCATGAAAAAGAAATTTGGAATCTTTTTGTTCATAATTTACTTTATGCATATCCAGTCGGGTGAGTTTATTGGTTTTTGGTATTTTTAAATTCATCAAATAGTGCATTTTTTAACTTTTGATTTTTTATATATTTTTAGGAAAGATAAGAAATCTGCAAAAGAATCTCCTATTTCAAAGTAAGAAAATTAACTTTTCAAAAACCACAAAAATTGTCTGGTAAAATATTTTGAATGTGCTTCCAAATCTTTGAAATTAAATAATTGATTTTACTTTTAAAAAATTAATTTTCAGATCTAGAAGCTGAGAATATGAAGATTCTGGATATAGTAATTCTGATTCAAGAGGGAAACATTCCAGCAGATGTGAGAGTCCTAAATACTACGTACAATACTCTGGTGGGTTTTTAATATATACAAGTCAAAACAATTCAAAAAGTAATTATGATCTGAATAATTGCATAACAAAAATGCTGCTTTTGTAGAAAGTCAATGGTCGAAACGTGACTCGTTATGAGACAACCTACGAGGAAGGAAATGAAGAAAAAGGAGCAAAACATCGAGTCAGGATTATTTTGGACCCCTACCCTGAAGCAAGAATATCAGTGACAGATTGGTGGATCGATTCTTCTAATTGGTCAGGTGATATTAAAATATCCCGTTACACTCATTATCGTCTAAGGGGAAATGGTAAAAAATATAAAATATTAAACAAGTCAAGCGCAAGCTCTTTAATTATTAAAAGCTTACCTAAAAAAGTCGTCTTATAAATTAATATATAATATTAGTTTTGTAGAAGTTGTGAATTTTGTTCAGTTTGAGTTAAAAAAAATTAGAAAATATAAATTGGACTATATACAATAGAGAAAATTTATAATACTAATATTGACTTTAATATACATACGAGCTGAATAAATAAAATAGTTTGATCTTACAAAAATACCTACAATTATGATTTACACTTTCAGAAAATATATGTTTGATTAATATAATCCAAAATTGATTATTATGATTTTAAATTTCTTTCGGCTCTTGTTAAAAATACTATGTGTAGCTTACTATAGTTAAAATGTATTTAAATCTTAAGAACGTATTTGAACTTGAGAGTTTTAAAACTAATTGTCACAGACTTTATAGAGATGAAGAACCATTTATACTTGTGTGCGGAGTGTGTCGAAATCTAGAGCTCAAAAGAGGAGAAATTTCGCTGACCTCTGAACTCGAGTTGTTTTTTCTGCTTTGGTAGAATCCCAGTCTTTTTAAATTGTAACACCAATCCAAGCGAAACTTTTCTCGACGACCCCATCGCTGGTAAACTAAAGCATTAAAAAATGCTTGCAGGGGATTCGTAACTGCCTGCAAATTAAATCATTTCCTTCAGTTGAATTTAAAATCAAAGATTTAAAAAATTTGCTGAGTAAAAGTACTGACCATGATATACCATAAAATTATGATAAGCTTGACTGGCAATTGGAACCACAAAGTCCATAATAAAATCCCATTTATGAGATTTGGAATCCAGCAGACGTAATAGACGAGATTGGTCAAAGCAAACTTGAGTCTGACAGTCTGCACCAGTTTTCTTTCTCGACTCGTCATTTGTGCCAAGCTACAAGTCACTGCATTTTTCAGATCTTTCGTAGACAATATGTATAATACTGGATTAAGAATCATGACAACCGCCAGAAGCACATATGTGACACAGTAGTTTGGAAGAATTCGCAATAAAGCTGTTGAGAGGGTCATTAAGCTGTGGCAGCTGTGAATTTAAATTAAAAATTAGCAAAAGAATTCGATTTATTTAAATTTTTAGAAAGGTGCTTTGCTTACTTTGCATCAGGAACGTATAAAATTACTAGACCAAAAGTCGTCAGAATAGCTGGACAGGTCCAAGCTATCACGTGATACCATTTGGGATGACCTGATCGTTCTCCAAGTAAAAGTTTCATGTCCACTGCATAACACAAGGTCCAAATCCAAGTTGCCATGTAAAAATATTGTATCCAAGCCTACAATTTGATTTTATTGATGCAAAAAAAATAGGACTCCAAAAATTTAACAAGATAATGTTTACCGAAGAAAGAGTGCAAAAGACTACGCTTGCAGTGTCGTTTTCCATTGGCATGATGCTCTTAAAATTCATCCATAGTGCGGATCTGATAAAGACACCTTAAAAGAGAAAAATTTAATGAGGATAATGTCAATTTTAATCGAAAGAAATAAATTAATGGAAAAATTTATATCCAACCCAAGGAAGCAAAAAAGTCAGCTATAGCAAGCCATATAATAATTTGTCGACCTCTTGCTCCAGAAAAACTTTGCCACCGATGTGGAAATCCAGACTCTTCTCGAGGTAGCACCTAGATTTAAAAAAAAATTAAAATTAAAATAAATGAAAAAAATTGAAAGAAATAAAATTTGTACAGAAAAACTGGAGACGAAAACAAGGAAGTGTGGACTTGAAAATACATTATCTAATATTTGATAATTTACCTGATAAGTAGCTCCAAGGATTCCCATTGTCGATGACAGCATACACACAATGTTATAAGCATCCGTATTAAATTTTTGCATTATTAAAGTGGACATGTCCGATTCATTGTTGGAATGACAGCAAAAGGTCTGTATTGTTGGATCGGCCATGATATTATATTCTCCAAGACGGCGAGATATGTAGATTCCTTAAGACACATTGATAAAAATGGACCTTAAAAAGCACTCGAGATAAGCTACATCTTATCTTAGAAGACTTTTCCTTACCCACTTACCAGCGACTCTATATGCTTCGCTTTCTCGCGTTCAAACACTCGGGAAATAATTTAAAAACATTTTTTAAACACGATATTCCCGTCGTGAATATTGTGTATTGTATAATGTGGTGAGTTTAATGGGCCCCTGTTCTTTAGAGAAGCCCTTCAGTGTACATTCATATTCGTTCCATGCAATGAGTTACTGGTAAAACAGGTTTATATCAATGTTGAAAAGAAGATTATTCGAAATTTGAGATGAATCACTGGTGAAAAAAAGTTTCTCCTTTTTTTTGGAGTGACGAGTTTTAAAAGTTTTAAAAACGAAATTGATAAAACGAAATTTAAAAACAAATATAAACTTGAATTATTTAAAAACTGATCCATTCAAAGTTTTAAAATAATTGAGCCGAATTTGAAAAATTCAACAATAAAGAAAAAATCCTATTTTTTTGGTGATTGACAAGAGAGTTGCAAAATAATTGAATTAAAATTGTAGACTGAGCATATTATCAAATCAAATTTTATCACAAAAAATTGGCATGTCCAATCTAATTTTAATTGATAATATCATGGAGAGATTATTAATTTTTGCAATCGTATTGCAAACTTGAGAATATCTGACGTCATCTCTTTTATTGCAATGCAAATATGTCTATCTGCTCGATAAACTTACGATCTTATATATTCCTAGATACTTTCGAGATTCCATTGTCAAACTGTAAAGTTATATTTCAAAAGAGAAAAAACTGTAAAGTTATATTTCAAAAGAGAAAAAACTGTAAAGTTATATTTCAAAAGAGAAAAAACTGTAAAGTTGTATTTCAAAAGAGAAAAAACTGTAAAGTTATATTTCAAAAGAGAAATAAATTAAAATTTTTTAAATTATGGCAAAATTGGTGCAATTATATGTATATAAATATTCTTATGTACTTCTTTTCTCCTAATGATACATAAGAAATTTGCGCAATCAAGAATCATAACAAATCTAGTGTTTCAGACAATATTATTTATTACTACCATAATGAATTATGGTTCATGTTCTTCTACAATTGTTCAAAATTCCCTCCACCACTATTTTGGTAGCTATCCATAGTTTGATTCGTCTTAAAAGTTCAAAATTTTTCTGCATTTGCCATTGGAATCGGGCCTGTATCCTTCTGGACATCGATTTGGTGCGCCAATAATATTTCTATTCTCAATCGTACTTTTTTTATCTAAATTTTTAGATTTCTTAATATTTGCAGGCATTAAAATTTCTTCCTTCATCTAATTAAATAAAATTCGGTCAGTTGAAAAATAAAACTTTCAAGCATTTATATAAATTTCAAACAAAATATAATATTTACCTTTTCAAAAGCATCTGGAAATATAATAATATCATCAGATTTCGAATCGCCCTTCTCTGCCATTGCGCTGATTGAGTTTATAAAAATAAAAGTAAGACAAAAAATCGAAACAGTCGCCCGCATTTTCAATTAAACTTTTAAAAAAATACTCCAAGAGTTATACTTAAGAAAAATTCAACAATAGGTAAGAAAAACTCCTTTCTTGGGTGGACTCTTAATTCTGACTGGTGAAAATGACTTCCATCATTGTTTGATAATGATCTTATTGATAACTAAATTGATGGATTGATATCTCATGAGTGGGAATGCAGAATATTCGATTTTCCAGAATTTTTATTTTTTATCAGTGATTAATTGTTAACAATAAGTTGTCATATGGAAAGGAAATTTTTATCACACAAGTGTATGTTTAGCGGAGAAAAGTTTAAAAATAGAATTATAGTTTTATTTTAAAAATTTGTTAAATCTTTGAAAATTTAAACTTGTAATTAAAACCCGATTTTTGTGATTTGCTATTTTTATAACATATAATTTCATTAAATTACAATTTCGTCTTGTGGTCTCGTCCAATTTCCGATTAGATAAAATTTTATGGATATATTCGTCGTACTTGTGTATTTTTCTTTATAATCTCCAGAATTCGGATATTTATAACTGGTCTCATAAAAAAAAATTGGGTAACAAAAGACATGGGGTGATTAAAGAAATGTCAAAATTAACCTGCCATCAAACACTTGGAGAAATTATTTCGTTAATTTCCGGATGAATTCACTTGCAAAAATTCAGCTTTATCAAAGAATGGGTATTTCAAATTCAAAAAGGTATTTTAGTGTTGGATTTTTCTTTTTGTTCAATTCTCCAAAAACCTATAAAACTTTGCAACAAACTTTTCTGTAGTAAAAATTATTTTTTACTGCAATAATTGATAGGGATGGGGATGATATAATATCAAAAAAATCACTGGAATCCGTAAAGGATATCATCGCTTTTTTAAAAGAGCGTAAGTAGCAGAAATTGTAAAATTGGTGAAAAATATTTTGAACCCTTTTTATAATAAATAAATGTTTAGACGCTCGTGAAGAGGGATTATTTCGAAGATCAGGCAGACACAATTTGAGGAAAAAAATTCTGATATCTCTGAAAAAAGGAGAAAAGACACATTTTGATCATGATACCGATACTGTCTTGGAATGTGCTGCAGCACTACGTCTTTACTTGAGTAATTTAAAAAAACCAGTCATCCCTCCGAGAGTGCAAGAATTGATACTCGGTAAAATTTTTTGATTTAAATTTATAAAACTGAATCAAAAAACCAAACAATTGTTAATTTGCTCATTTGCTAAGCTGATAATCCTGGAGTGGCGGCTCAAGAAGTTGCACGAGATGCTTTGGGTTTAATTCGTCAAGATATAAATGGACGTCATGGGGAACTTTTAGCTGATATTTTAAGTCTTTTAAGGCATCTAACTTTATCAGCACCACCATCAGAATGCTCAGAATTACACGGATCTCCTTTACCTATTGCCTTACTTCCAGTTTTTTTCACCCTCACGGTACAATTTCCTGTTTTAGAAAATTAAAGCCCCAATATCTTTTCTCAAAGTTTTACATTTTAGCCAGCTGATATCTTGAAATGGAGACAAGTCGCAGCTCGATTTAATGAATTAATTAACGAAGCTCCAGAACAACTGAGATTGGATTTACGTTCAGAATCATCAAACAACTTGCAAAACGTCAGTAAAAAAAAATAAGCTATTCTAAAATAAAATCAATTTTTTGTATACATCTTTTTCCTTCAAAATCCAGTTACCAAACAGAGAAGAAACTGAAGAATGGAGAAGATTGCAAGATATTTCCCTTCTCTATCCAATTATATTGTTTGCCCCCCTTCATCGCCCACCACCAAGTAGACTACACTTAGCAATTTCGAATCGCTAATTATGAATTGGTAAAAATAGAAATTAAAAATTTTTTAATCAGAAAAATAAAGTTTGTCCTAATCACTAAAATTTCTAATTTGTAAATAAATTGAAAAAATAGATCCAAGTGACACGATTTATTTAGAAAATACATTTCATTTAGTAATGCGAAACATTGTTAAATACTTCTGGTTCTCTAAAAATACTATACATTTGTGTTTGTGCGATTGATCCCTATGTTCAAGATTTCATTTACGTGTGTAAAGTCAAAAATACTATCTCAGGCTTTAAACAAACTATAAAAAATATCGGCACAGTCCAATTAAAAATACAGGGTAAAATTATCACAAAGAATTATAAAACTAATAAAAAGTTTAATTATAATTGCAAGAGCCCTTAATAAGAGCATATAGAATATAAAAGTAGCAGAATTAACGAGGCGTTTTCCTGAAGCAAGTTTCACTTTCAATATTTATATGTATATCATAAATAACTGTATAAAATACTTTTTTCAATAATAACATATTCATTGTGCCAAAATTCGATATAAATAACTGCATAAAAATACTTTTTTTCAATAATATCATATTCATTGTGACAAAATTCGATATAAATAACTGCATAAAATACTTTTTTTTCAATAATATCATATTCATTGTGCGAAAATTTGATATAAATAACTGTATAAAATACTTTTTGTTTTCAATAATATCATAATCATTGTGCGAAAATTCAATAAAAAATATAACCAGACACAGCTTTAAAACAAACATGAATCTAGTATCGATCGTGTCAGAGCTTTGATGGTGGACTTTGAAGAGGATTTTTTGATGCAGATATTAGATCTCTCCACCAGGAGGCTCTTTCCATTCCTCCAGGATAACACCTAAAGGCTTCCTCCAGGTGCTCGTACACCTTTAATTGAATTTTATTTTAACTTAATTATATATTTAATTGATCAACAACTCCTTACCTTTCCGTCGGACGTTCCTAAAACGGAATTTAGGATAAAGTCGGGTGGGGCAAGAGCATCAGCGATAGCCACAGCTTCAGGTTTCAGCTGTGCGAGCAGACTCAATATACTCTGCTTCAAAAGATCCGCCATTTGTGTTCCCGAGCAATAGCCACCTGTTTTAAAAATCAATTACTTGAGTAAAACTCACATTGCAGATTAAAAATTGCAGATTAAAAAAAATGTCTTGTTTCGAGACATTCACCTTGATAAAAACTGGCCAGGTGTTTTTCCAGACAGGTCAACGAATAAAGCAAAATCAACTTTTGCAAAACGATTCGCAAGCTGTTTACTCGTGAATCAGCTGGAAGCAAATTGTCGACTCTAATTGTACAGTACCTAATCACAATCATCTGGAAAGTGAAAAATTTATTAAATAAAATCATTTTTATGGAATTTTTTCAGTAATCTAATGAAACTTTTCGTACTTCTCCATAAGCTTTGGACAAGTTGGCAGCTCTGTAGACCTGCGATCTGCTCCGCGCTGTAAAGTTGTCCAATCCCTGGGCTACTCCCTCGTCAAACTTTCGTTGCGTTTCAATTACCAACCACGTAATTAGCCATTCGTAAGCATCTCTGACGACTGCGGAATCGATACCTTTACTTATTAATCATATACTTTATATTCTTAATCATATACACTCATATACTTACACTCGAGAGACATTAGATTTTTCTTTCCATTTGGAGTAAATTTATTCTTTAGTATATCTGGACCCTTAAGAAGGAATTGTACGGATGCGAGGGGGCTTTCTGTTGCTGTACCATTTTGTAAATTTGCCCACTGACGCAAAATCCAGTTGCTCGTTTGCTGAACCAAAACGTTGTTGTCTCCTTCGTAGGTGATTGTCGGTTCGTGATTCGCTGCCATATCGCACAAATTGGCAGCTGCAGTAAAAAAAAATTATCATTTATAATCACTCTTTCAGGATGGCTGCAGGTTCGAGAAACTGGGAAATGACTGGGAATTTTATGAGACCGGGAAAAATCGGGAAATGACAGTGAATTTATTTTTTGACCGGGAATTTTACAAATTTTTA
>JBAGKK010035347.1:0-10776 GCA_037177015.1 Euceroptres primus | reverse complement strand
ATTCCTGGGTCATGTCGATTTTTTTCCAGAAAATTTTTGAAACCACAAATGATAAATATAATTTCATTAAATATCAAAATAAGAATTTTAAAAATTCGCTGTATTTCCAATTTAAATTCCTGGGTCTTGTCGATTTTTTTCCTAGTGCATTTTTATCACTGTAAAATTTTCAAGTACCCGTTAAAATTTTCCTTCTATTTATACAGGTGGCTACGAATTTTTTCCGAAAACGGGGTTATTAAGCTGCACGTCTATCGATTCCAAATTTATTATACTTTTTTAGGATCCCAATACGCTACTTTTTCGCGTAGTGCGACTCCGAATTCCAGAATTTTTTATTTTCGACCCACCCTAGTGATTGTCACTAAGGGTTAATATTGACAGTTGCTAGAGGTTTTCTAGTGATGTGGATTTTTATCCACTGTTTTTAGTTTTGATTCCTATTTAATTATTGCCAAGGGTTGACATAGATGATTACTATTGACCGTTGCTTAAAATTGTTATGAACCGTTACACAGTGGGGCAAAAAAAAATGTCTCTGGACAAATTGATATTCAGAAGCGGTTTGTGAACCGATTTGGACGTTTTTTTTAAAATTAAAACTAATAAAATTCCGTATAAATCGGTCAGGGCCGATTTTAAAAAAAGTTCTTTATGTTTTTTTTTATTTGATAACAAAAATGGAAAAAAATTCATGGGGATTAGCAGTGATTCGTGAATTGATTTGCACTAAATTTGAACAATTTATAGACAAAGACTGTTTTTTAATTGAATTCATGAAATATAATAAATAAATTGAAATTTTATAAACAAATTTTATAAATAATTATCCATAGCAGGTAGTTATGTTGAAGTGAATCAAGTTTTTTTTCTATTGAATCGGCAAAAAATTATACGAAAATGTCACAAAATTATCAGAATTATTCATCCAATGACAACTGATGATTGTTTAAACAAATTTAATTAACAAATGCACTGTCTGGATATTTTTAGAGGTAAAAACTTGGTTTTTTCAACGTCATGAAGTGTAAATAACTAATTTCTAAACTTTAAGGGAGCTTATATGATAATCAACAATTTTCATTGTTAATAACAATTGTTTAATCAAATTTATATCATCCTAGGGATTTTTTAAGAAAGAAATGTGTTTCTTTAGGGTATTAGCAGACTGTTATTTAGTAATGGCTTTGTGCTATCAGTCGATAACAATTGATAATTGTTTAAACAAAATTAATTAGCAAATGCATTTTTGACTATTTTTAAAAGTAAAAACTTAATTTTTTCAACGTACTCACTGTTAATTACTAATTTTTAAACTTTCTTAAATAAAACTCGATAACGATCCACTTCTGTTATTGTCATTAATAATTTTATAGACAATTTTTTGTCCTCTCATACATTTGTAAACAAAAACTTCCGTTTTTCTTGTGAAATATATATAGACAATTACTTAGACATAATTCCTTGCTATCATTTGATAAGAAACGATGATTTGTTAAGTAAATGATTAGATTTTGTACTGCTAGACAGACACGTTATACACACTAAGTAATTTCTAGAAGCATTGCTGCAGCTTCTGGAAGCAATGGTCTTTCTGGCTTTACAAAATCTGTTCTGAAACTAGTTATATAAATATCAGCAGAGATTAAGTTCTAATAGTCCAATCATTATAGCTTTTTTGCGGGGAAAAAATGATATTTTAGCCCGAAAGCTTCATTAGTTTGTCGTTGGCGGAATTTGTTATCTAAAAATATGCTGTTTTCAATGCATTTTTCCCAAGCTTTCAGGCGTCGTAGAGCTTCGATTAGGAGTTGCTTTTGTACCTTAATAGTTGTATTTTCACATGCATTTACGAAGAATATAATTTTTCAAATTTAATTTGTTTAAAAGTGGCTTTGAAAAAACTTAATATGTTTTAAATTGTTAAAATAGGTAAGTATTATTAAATGAAATAGTAACCTTTATAACTTAGTTTGTACTATTATTCTTCGAATTTTAAAAAAACAATCGTTATTCTACGTTGATTAGAAGCTGAGATAATTTTTCTTTTAAATCACTGTGACGTTAATTATTAATATTAAGAGCCGAAACTTAAAGAGAGTATACATTAAGAGCTATATTTTTATGTCCTATATGAACATTAATATGAATTTAACTATTTAACTGCAAAAAAGAAGATATCGGCGACGCGTTCTATTACTTGATCTAGAGATCCTCAAGTAGAGTTGAAACAACTTTCTCCCTCCACTGAGCTATAACACAACTGGAATCGAAAGTTGACCTTAAAGCGCCTAAAATTTGAACTGTTGATATATTTCGTGAAGGTTAATTTTATAAAAAACTTCGTGTTTTGTATAATACTGACATTGAATTTTAATGCGAGTGCTTGATTGAGGTTATGTTAACCGAAGTGCTTCTATTATACCATGGATATATACAGTACAAGAAAAGAAAAATAGTCGTTTTTATTGAAGATAAAATGGTGACTTGTTGCATTTTATACTGCAAAAACAAGAATATTTGTGGAAAAGGCTTGCACTCGAAGTCTTTTCCAAAGGATCCACAGCTTCGAAAATTATGGTTGCAAAAAATCAATCGTAAGGATTGGACACCAAGTCCAAATTCACGTGTTTGCGTAAGGTAAAGCCAAAAAAATTATGGACAGAGTAAAAGTATAATTATTCTATTTTCTGCCTTTTTTATGATTATAATTATGTTTATATTTCATGCATGTAAGTATAATAATTGGAAGCAAAATCTTATTTGCATGACGCAGTTTTTTACTTTTTAGACTGCGAATTATTAATCAAGCTAAAGCAAAGGAGAAAGTTAAGGTGTACGACAGCAAAAGTATCGCCATGCATACTACTTTCCAATAATGGGATTTATTGATTAATAATTATATTTTTATTCAGATTTTTAAATAAATTATGTTTAAAAATTCTATGAAAATATCTTTTCCCCGGCATTGCTTGCTAACTAATTTACTCGTATTTTTGAAACATAAAAATTTCATGGTAAATATATTATAATATTCCACTTGAAACTTATTTTCAATTTTTTAAAAGAATATTTACTTTTCTTACACTTCTTCATTTACACATTTGTTCATTTTTATATTAAGTTAAAATTTGTATCTAACCAAGGTGTGTATCTTTTATTTAAACAATATTATTTTCAATAAATTGTAAAATGCGCGTGTTCAGCAGTAAGTATTATTCACTTTATTATTCACTTAACATTCATTAATATTTGTGCGATCATTTTTCTCTTGATTTTCTATTAGGCCAACAATGAAATTAAAAAATTTGATTTAAATATTGCGCGTATTTTAGAACTTCTGATTCCGGTTATGTTACACCAATCAAAATCGGAGTAAAGTTGTCTCAACTCTACCTTGAGGATCTTTAACTTAATCTAGCGAACGAGTGAGAGAGCGAGGCGGCGCATGCGCTCCGCGCGCCGTAGTTGCACGCAGAAAACTGGTCGAGCGTCTTCAAATCGATGGAGCTGGAAAAATTGGCCATATCTCGGTTAATAAGGAACGAATCGAGATGATTCTTTTTTTAATTTAGGATAGCTCGAAAAATCATGAGCATTGAAGCTCTTATATTAACGGAATTAACATTATTTCAACCCGAAATTTGCAAAAAATTTGTTTTTCGAATTTTACAACACTTATATTTACCTGATATTTGTAAAATGTTTACTCGATCTTCTCGTATACATAAATTTTCAAGTTAATTGAGACGCTCGTTCATTGGCAGAGATGAAATTATTATATTGCCATAGTAAAAATAATACTAAAAAATAACGTTGTCTCGTCCTACTGCCAGAAGTCGCCAGAAGTCTAAGGGGTGGAGCTCTTTAATTATAGTATGGTATTCTATACTCTAATTAAAGAGATCCAGCCCTTTTGGGGAGGTCCACCCCTTCTAGACTTCTGGCTTATATTTTGTAGTATTATTATATATTATATAATTCTTAGTATTACTTTTAATAATTTCTTAGTATTACTTTTACTGTGGCAATATAATAATTTCATCTCTGCCTAAATATTGGGTTAAAATAATGTTAATTCCGTTAATATAATACACTGAAACCTCTGTTGTAGTCATTTCGAGAAGAGAATTCCAGGAATTTGTTTCTGGGTGAGGGGTCCAAGGGGACCAGGAAAGCTATAAGCTCAGAGCTCAGCGGTGTCGCGTAAGTAGTGTAGCAACAAAGTGCACAATAGTCACACAGTAGTCTACGCGTTGAATTCTGTCCGCTCGCATCAGTTCGTTTTCAGTTTTCTGGTTATGCGTCATGTGTAATAATTCATAAAGAATAACTAAATCAAACTTGACAGTAAGGTAAACATTAAATTAAACTTATATTTAAAAAATATTTTTCACTCGTGACAAAAATTAAACAGAAATAGTTCATACGACCCTGACTTGTTTATGTTTAGAGATTTAGGCGAAGGCCATTCGAGCAACCCCCGAAACCCGTCATAAATCGAGGTTTCAGTGTAGCTTCAATGCTCATGATTTTTCGAGCTATCCTAAATTTAAAAAAGAATCATCTCGATACGTTCATTATTAACCAAGATATAGCCAATTTTGTCAGTTCCAGCGATTTGAAGAAGCTCGATCAGTTTTCTGCGCGTAAACACGGCGCGCGGCGTGCATGCGCCGCCTTGCTCTCTCACTCGTTCGCTGGATCGAGTAATAGAACGCGTCGCCGATATCTTCTTTTTTGCAGTTAAATAGTTGAATTCATATTAATGTTAATGTAGGACATGAAAATATAGCTCTTAATGTATACTCTCTCAAAGTTTTAGCTCTTAATATTAATAATTAACGTCACAGCGTTTTAAAAAAAAAATTATCTCAGCTTCTAATCAATGTAGAATAACGATTTTTTTTAAATGCGAAGAATAATAGTACTAACTAAACTATAGGGGTTACTATCTCATTTTATAACAATTACCTATCTTAACAATTTAAAACATATTAAGTCTTTTTCAAAGCCATTTTTAAACAAATTAAATTTGAAAAATTATATTCTCCCTAAATACATCTGAAAACACAACTATTGAGGCACAAAAGAAACTCTTAATCGAAGCTCTACGACGCATGTAAGCTTGGGATAAATGAATTGAAAATAGCATCTTTTTAGATAACAAATTCCGCCAACGACAAACTAATTAAGCTTTCGGGCTAAAATTTTAACCACTTATTAGGGGTGCAAAAAGCTTCAAAAATACTGAATTACAAGTTTCTCCGATGAAAACTGCATTAATTATTAACAATTGAAAAAAGCGGTCAATTTTGACCGTTTTTGAGCTCTCGATTATAAACAAATTACGGGAACTTAATGCGACTTATCTTATTTTACAGGTTTTTTTAATACCTACATTTTTCATTAAAACTTTTTGTCGCTATCAATAACAGTTTTTTGACACGAGTTAACAAACCACTTTTCCATAACTTTGATCATTATTTAAACAAACTTTCCCAACTATTCATGAGTTAGATTTTTGATATTTTGTTAAGAACACGCTTCCGAACAATATTCCGCAGAGAGAAATCTAATAGCATTTTTTTCCCCAAAACAGGCTGTTTCATGTCTATAATGACTGGACTATAATTCATGGTTCTAATTTAATCGACTCCCTCGTTGTCCCGATCGGTCAATCATCAGAAGAGGGACAGGAAGCTAAGAATAAAGACTTTAAAAGATACAGGGAAAACAATACCAGAAAAAGCAGTCGCATTGACACAAATACTGATTTACTGCATTACCTCTTATTCTCCGCTGATCTTTACATAACTAGTTTCAGAACAGATTTTGTAAAGCCAGAAAGACCAAAGCTTCCAGAAGCTGCAGCAAAGCTTCTAGAAATTACTTACTTTAGTGTATATAACGTGTCCGTCCAGCAGTACAAAATCTAATCATTTGTTTAGCAAATCATCGTTTGTCATCAAATGATAGCAAGGAGTTATGTCTAGGTAATTGTCTATATATTTCATAAGAAGAACGGAAGTTTTTGTTTACAAATGTATGAGAGGACAAAGAATTGTCTATAAAATAATTAATAATAATAAAAATAGTGGATCGTTATCCAGTTTTATAAAAAAAGTTTAAAAATTATTAATTAACAGTTGGTTACGTGGAAAAAAACCAAATTTTTACCTTTAAAAATAGCCGAAAAATTAGTTTCTTAATTAATTTTATTTAAATATTAATCAATCGTTATCGACCGATAGCACATAGCCACTGCTAAATAACAGTCTGCTAATACCCTAAAGAAACGCAATTTTTTCTTAAAAAATGCCTAAGATGATAATAATTTGTTTAAATAGTTGTTGTTAACCATGAAAATTGTTGATTTTCATATAAGCTCCCTTAAAGTTTAAAAGTTAGTTATTTACACTTCATGACGTTGAAAAAATCAAGTTTTTACCTCTAAAAATATCCAGACAGTGCCTTTTTAAATTAAATTTGTTTAAACAATCATCAGTTGTTATTGGATGAATTAATCTGATAATTTTGTGACATTTTCGTATAATTTTTGGCCGATTCAATAGAAAATACTTGATTTATTTCAACATAACTACCTGCTATGGATAATTGTTTATAAAAGTTGTTTATAAAATAACAATTTATTTATGATATTTCATGGATTCAATTAAAAAACGGGTTTTGTCTATAAATTGTTCAAATTTAGTGCAAATCAATTCACGAATCACTGCCAATCCCGATGAATCCATTTTCACTCACCTATTTGTTTATAACAAATTCAATAAATTTTAAAAAATTTCTAAGCTATTAGACAACTTTTCTGGATAGTTGCTTTATTGATTCTGGGTCTTTTGGATTGAATCCAAGTATTTTTCAAAAACCGGTACTCTTCTAAAAAAAAAATTCCATTTTTGTTATTAATTAAAAAAATAAATAAAAAACTTTTTTCAAAATTGGCCTTGACCAGTTTATGCGAAATTTTATTAGCTTTAATTTTAAAAAAAAGTTCAAATCGGTTTACAAACCGCTTCTGAATATCAATTTGTTCAGAGACATTTTTTTGCCCCACTGTGCGTTACTAGAAAATATTATTGACTGTTTCTAGGAGCTGTTATTGCCAATTCCTGAGGGCTACTATTGACCGATTTTAATGGATATCCCACTGATCGTTGCTAGACTCTTTTCTTGATTGCTTAAAGTTATTATTGACCGTCTCTAAGGGTTGCTAGTGTCCTTTGCTAGTTGCTGTTCTTGATCGTTGATTCTTGATTGTTGAACGTTGCTTAGGGTGGTTATTGGTTTTTCCTATTAATTGTTAATAACTTTTGATAATTATTATTATTCACTGTTGTTAAAGATATTTATTGGTCGTAGCCAGGGCTTATTATTGACCATTTCTATAAGGGTTGTGTTATTGACTGCTGTTTTGCGTTATTTATTGACCACTGCTAGGGGTTGTTATTGACTCATATAAATCTAAAAACTCTTTGATGGATGCCATCTTGTTTCTGATATTGTACTTCTGCTTCTCGGAATAATTTCTTTGCTTGTACTTTGGCCTTATTTAAGATATTTTTATTATATGGTTGGCGAAATCTCCTAAAAAGAAAATCCGGAAGTTTCGATGCATTCTGCTTTATGGCTGGAGTGAAAATATGTCCGAGGCACAAATCCTATCGCGCCCATCCAATTTCGGAAGCACTTCCAAAGAAGTGTACGAACTTTAAACAGAAAGGGAGTGAGAGCTTAAACTTGCTCGATAGTCTTGAGCGTGTTTAATATGGTAGCAGTCGGTTCGCTTCGGAAATCCAGTAATTCATAAGCGCGACACTCGTGGGGCTGGAGAGTTATAGAGATGTCGCTTCTCTGGATGAGGGCAAGGAGTTCAAACTACCCCATATCTCTTTTAGCATTCTCCTCTCTCGTTGCTTTTCAATCCAGCTTGTTGAGATATTATAAGTGCAGTGTATGAAATCTCCTTTCCTTCCAATTTTTTAAAAAGAGACTTTGATTTTTGCTTTTTTGATATGTCCAAAACAAAGTTTTTAATTTTGAAACGAAGCTCTAACAATGCTTATTTTTTATACTTATTGTAGGATTCAAAAGTAACAAAATTGGTATTTCTTAATTACTCTGCAAACTGGAAATTATATCTTAGGAAATTTAGAAAAAATAAAAATGATATCATAAAGGCTTTTCTTTAGAAAAAAAGTAATTAAGTTTAATAGTCATTTGTGTTCGGATTAAAAAACATGAGGAGAAAACTTTTATGCCTTGAAGCTATCGTTAAAGTTAATTCAACAATTTCTTGCTAAAAGTCATTTATCTCGAATCGTACTTTTTCCCCAATGGTCCCCAGAGACACTTTTCTCCGGGGTGCATTACTTAATTGCAACTCTAATAATCTTCGGGTCTTTTACGCTTCATTCTATCGTACCTATTGCACCAATGGCTTTATATATTTGACTTATTTATATTTATGACCTGGCACTATGATCTTTATGTTTTATATCAATTATTATGTACATATTGGTTTATCAAAGAATTCTTTTTCAAGTATTTTTGTCTAATTCAATTATAATGTTTGTTTACGTTGTTCTTTTTCAAAAAATGTCTTCCTGGTACCTACAATATGTAGGGTTGCCATAATAGGATTACATGAAAAAATTTCAACACATAATAGTAGAAATCGCTATACCCTTATACCTATACAAAAGAAAGGTAGTTAGAGGAAGATGTTGTATATACGTTCATGATTATGTACCATTGAGTACGTTTTTGTTGTAGATAGGGTACTCGGTACATTGATTAGCCATCCCTCAATGATTGGCCCCCTCATATAAATGTACTTATATTAAGAAATACTAACAAATAAAACTAGTAATAAGCACTGCAGGATGAAGTCATATCAATTGTGCAACATATTTGACAAGCTAGGTTAGTGTAGTGTATTGCGTTTATATGCTAGACCAGGCAAGTCCAAGTAGGAGAGCGCCATTCCAAAACAGATGTTTCGCCATCCCTTTCAATGCTAACTGCTAAGCTAAGTCTACCATCTCCGATCACCTTAGCTGAAGAAGCAGCGTTGGAAGGGAAGGCAAAACATCTGTTTTGGGATGGCGCGCTCCTACTTGGACAGGCCTGTGCTAGACTAAAACCGGTGATGCTGAATCAGAAGGAATTTGAAAGAAAAGTTGTTAAAATAAAGAGTGCTCTCTCAAAGACACACGAGAGGAGTATCCTAGCCTTAAAATTGTTTCTTAACTTACTATTGTCATTTAAAACTTTATTAAATTTGTTATTCGTATGTATATTTTAGAATTTTGTTTGACTCTTATAGTGGCTTTTATAAATTGTCAAACTTGAAAAATTTCTTAAGTGGCCAATCATTGTACCGACTATCTTACCTACACATATAGAATTACTTAGTTCTTTTTGTTTTATTCAAGGTTCTCCTCAGGTCTTTCATGTTCTGAGTCAAAAAAAGGTCTGTTTTTAGATCTAGTGTAATAAAAATTACTCAGCTTTGTTCTATTTTTTACAGATGGTTTTTCTGGGGTTATTCAGTTCTTTAATTAATAATAAAAATGATTTGGTTATGAATTTAGTACAATATTGTTTTTCCATTATTTCTTTTGGATTTATAAACTGTTTTATTTTACTCAGGTTTTAAATAGAAAAACTGATGAAAAGAGATTTTGTTATAAATTTGTTATAATAATGATTTGGATTGGGATGATTGTTAACAGTTTGTGGTAATTTTAAACTGTACAATCTTTCCTGTTCTCTATTAAAAAAGACCTTTTAAAAACATGTGGTGTTTATGATCCTGAGGCAAGCCGTTTGGCGACTCAGTTTGCCCAGCTTTGGGATTGTTATGTATATATAAAAACAGGGCCTCTTTAGGAACGTCTATCCTTATTTCTCTGATAAGCCTGAGTGCAATAGATGATTTGGTATTTAGCTTTGCAGTTTTAAAAGAAATTCTGTTCAATCTCTATGTCAGTTATCGACGTGACTTGCAACAAGGCACTTGTGTCGTGAAACGGAGAACGCATTGTGAGAAACAGTTTCTAGTTTCATTTCTTAGGCCAATTCTGAGAATATTATCTTGGATGAGGTTAAATTTTAAATAATATAATAAAAAATACGACTATTTTGTGGTAAATTTTTGCAATCTTTTCAAATAAATTAAACATAAAAATTGTTTATTAAGTGTACAGATACTATTATGTGGTAAAGAGGTGTTAGTGTATTACATGTTAGCAGTGGTTCATTGAACACAGTAAAAACAAAGTCTGATTTTAAGCCTCAGAACGGACTTAATTTAAGATGTAAACGAAAGAAGACCATGCCCGCTTAAATTCAGCGCACGATTATAGTCTAGAAATAAGACGATTATAGGGCTGAAATTCAGTTGTTAAAAAGACTGAAAATGAAGTGCAAGTCAGAGAATGGGCTGAAATTAAGTCCCTCGATAGACTATTCTTGGATCTCAAAGCAGAATATGGACTTAAATTAAGACCCAATCTGAATTTTGAAATCAGCTGTCAAAACTGCTAAAATTAAGTTTAAATTAAAACTAAAATTGAGAGGAAGGATGGGCTAGAACAAAACAAAAAAGGTGATTTATTAATACGAAAATTTAAAAACAATTTGTTTATTTAATATAAATATACTTTAGTAAAAATTGTTTAAATATAAATTCTAATTTATATTTAAAAGGTTTTTACAAAAGCATATTTATTTTCAACAAACAAATTGTTT
>JBAGKK010035336.1:0-10777 GCA_037177015.1 Euceroptres primus | reverse complement strand
TATATATATATATTAATGGCTTGTACGCAGCCGTGTGGAAATAGTCCGGGTTGGCCGGGTTACAACAAAGTTACTGGTCGAGATATGGTCAGGCTAATTTTTTGTTCAAGAGCCAAGCCAGGAATAGGCCGTTGGCTGACAGGGTCGATTTTTTACTAAAGAACCCAGTCGGAAGGTGGTTGGGTGATGGCCAGGAAATTGTTTGGTCAAGCACCCAGCCTAGAGACTGGTCGAGCACTGATCGGGGCAATCCTACTTGGATTTCATGATCAGGATCCGATCGGGCGCTGGCCCGGCTGCTTACATGTGTTTAAGTATTAAAATTAGTTCATAATGGTGTTCTTTTAAAGAGAATTCGGGGGGATAAAATTTTTTTACTCATTAATGTTGTCAATAAAAATTATTTTTAACAAACAAGCTAAATATTTTATATTGAAACTAGTTTAGTAATGTAATTAAAATTTTATCCAAACGAACACATAAGAGTGGAAAAGGGGTGGTTTTATAGCGAAAAATTACAGAAGAAAACTTGTTCGTTCAATAAATATGATAAGTACCTAGTTATAGTTGAATCATTGCTACTGTAGGCTTTAAGGGATCTTTTAAAACAGAGCTATAGTGTCTTAAGTATTAAGTTGTTAAGGCTTAAGGGGGTATTCTAGTATGATAGGTACTTTTTTGTATCATTTTTTTGGATTTGTTTTAAGAAAGTAGAAAAGCAATATTATTATCAAAACTTTTTTCTATATTAGCATATATTTAAATTAACAAAAAGAATTTTTTAAATAAAAATAAAGAAAATGGCGGTGCTACAGTCCGTTGAAGTTGAGGCCTCAAAAAAAGTTGGTGAGCACGATATCTCAAAAACTAATTAATTAATTGAATCGTTGCTTTGCGCACGTGTTTACAAAACGTGTGCCTATCGTCCGTAGTAGAATTGGATTTAAATATTAATTTTTTTTTAAGTTATGGCTCTTTAAATCCAAAAAAAAACGTTAAAAAGAATTATTTTTTTCAGAAGTCCGCCATTTTGAAAATTTTAAAATTTTTTTTTCATCCTACTACCTACGATAGCCGCAAGTGTACATTTTAAGAATCTCTTTGATTTTTTGCTTTCGGATTACCTGGAGAGCCGGAATCATGCTCACCGTCCGGGCACTTTTTTTTTGAGGCTTCATTTTTGAGCGAGTGCAGCGTCCACCATTTTGAACATTTTTAGGAAAAAAATGTATATCTCCGTTCAAATGTGTGCCAATACAGTGCAAAAGACTTCAAAATCATATTGCTTTTCAATTTTTTTTTAAATTCCGAAAAAATGATGTGAAAAAGTACCCTTCACATTAGAATACCCCCTTAAGACTGCGCTGCGTTAGATTAAGCCAGATTACAACGTACTCGAACTTACATAAAAAAATTTATTTTCGAGGCACCTTGGCGTTTACATCGTACATACAAAAAAAAATGTAAGTAGCTCGTCCGTGCGACTGAAAAAGACACGAGGTTCTGTCTCTCTCGTTCACATGGGCGAGGTACTTACATTTTTTTTATATGTACGGTGTAATTTTGCTCATTGTAGGTTCGAATCCCCCTTCGGTAGAAAAATTTTATTTATAAAATAAGCGTTAAAACTTCGATCTATATACATAAATTATTTTTAAGTAAATTGATAATATATCCAGGCGTGACTCTTGCACTTAATTAATGCTTATTTTGTTAAATAATTTTCTTGTATCTTTTTCTTATAACGTTGAAATGGCATTAAGTACATTCAGGTTGACATTAAAGTGGGTACTACACGGTATTGAGATTAAAAACCCGAATTCAGGTCCGGGCATCACTGTAAATGTCAAAATTTAATGGCAGATATGTCTGCTGTTAGATTAGGTCATGCAAATTCATTAATTGAGAGAATATTTTCATCCAAAACTTATTCCTAGTAATATAGAAAGGTAGAAAATGCTTCACGACAATATTAAAAACATAGCTTTATGGTGAGAATTAATTGTAAATTATAACTAAACGAAATCGAACGATTGTTCAAGGATTCTGCTGTTGTGTATCAAAAAAGTTTCATACAGTTTTATATTAAAATTGATATACTTCCGGTAAATTAACGTGTATTAAAATTCAGAACATTTTTAAAAGTGTATGTAGCAAATTTGCTACATTTGAAGAATTCATATTTTTTGTAATAGTTCTACCAATTTTAATTCCAAAAATTCTGAAAAATTTTACAGGTGTTACTGCATCCTAAGAAAGGTTTTTTGCGAAAAGAAATTTATTGAAAAGTTAATTTATTTAATTGTAAAAATTAAAAAAGTTAATTTTTCAAAAGTAGTATTTTTCAAAAAATTTCATGCTGAAAAATATGTACCAGTTGAAAAATTATTTTCTTTACGTAAAAAGAGGTGTCGGTCTTAAAGTGTTAATTTATAATCAACCACTCTTCCTCTTTTTAAAAGCGAAGTCATAATTAACAATTACTTTTCATCATGAAATATAAACACTAACAAATCCATTTCTCACATTACGTCGGTTTCTTCAATGAAGGTGCGTACGCCTCAGGTATTGAGTACAAAACGACACGTGTTATATATCTTTCATAAGTATAGTTGCGTATAAGCGATTGAGCCTCGTGCTCCAATAAACGCTCGCGGTGCGGCAAGTCTGAAAATCATTTTTTTAAATAAAATAAAAAGAAAAAAGGATAGGAAACCTTGAGTATTTAATTAGACTTGCGTAATCCTTAATTTCTTTTTTCGATTTAAAAATGACGGGGCAACACTCTGTTTTTGGAAGAGAAAAAAAATTCAAAGAATTTTTATTATTTTCAATTATTATGTCTGCAAATAATTAAAATACTTTTATAAATGTTATTATTACTATTAATTATGTTTAGATTTCATTGTTTTCAAAATCAGAAGACTCTCTAATTAGCATACTTTTAAATTTTAAATATTAAAATTTGTCAGCCTTCAAATTGAAAATAATATTTTTTAAACACTTTTAAAATATTGAATCTTTTATTTTGTGAACGTGATAAAATCCTATTCATTTGCGCAAACATTAAAGTTTAAAAAAAAGTCTGAAAATAGTTATTTCCTTTAAATTATTTAAGTTTTGAATTTGCCTCTAATATTTAATTGTTTCAGGTGCGGGTAAACTGCTTTCATAATCTAGGACTAGTTCTGAAAGGAAATTGGATTAATTATAGCATGCGAAAAAAAGGTGTATTAATAGGCATATAACGTTCGAAAAAAATTTGGGGCCTGAGAGCCCTCAGGCTGCGTTTTTGTATTTCCAGATGTTACATCCAGTTACCTAACAGTTCGAAAGACAAACGCCAAATTACTCACAGCATATTCTTTATTCCGAAAGGTTTCATTCTTAAAAGCGCGTGGCTCATTTGCATCTAGAACACAATTCTTTTCTTCTATACCAGTCACACCACTCTTAAACTTTTCATAAAGAATCATCGTGAGCAGAAGGTATATAATATTTCATAAATTTCATTTATTTATTTTATTTAAAGAACAACATATTATAATATGCAACATAATAGATAATGTATTAATATTTAATATAATAATAATATATGTCTCTATTATATACATATAAGCTAGTAATACAAAATAATATATTCCAAAAAGCTTAGCAATAATTTAAATGACATATAAATTTGAATTGGTATCTAGGTATAATGATTTTAAATGAAGAGTTATTTACGCCAAGTTTCATGGTTCATCTATAAACATTTTTTTATTATATTATGCAATATGCATGTTATATATTCTTTTATAATAACCTTAAGAGTGTTTAATGGAATTAACAAGTATTTTGAATTTTTTAACAAGCGTAGATGAGTATTCACATACGTGTAAAATATTATCATAACACCTGTGAAAACAAAAATTGTAGTCGACTTTTAAACAGTATTTCTGCTCCTTACGTATACAAAATGTCAAATGAATATTTATTAATTTTGATACAGATATTAAAAATTCATTTATATACCCAAGTATGTATTTATTCGTGAAAGCACTTCTCACTTTTATTTAACAGATGAAAACAGTAAAAGAAAAATAATTTTGGTTTTTAAAGGATTTTGCTTTAAATGAGTAAGTATACCTGCAAGTCACTTTTTTAAATTGATGTCTGATTGGTTTCTTCAAGTTGGAAAATGTTTTTACGATCATCATTATTTATGTTTCAAGCTTTGTTAAAAAAACGAGTTTCAATATCTTCTAAACTCTTTTTTTAAAAGTCAAATCAAACAAATCAGAATTTTTAAATTAAGATACCTAATCCCTACATACTTAAAAAATATTAGTTTTTCTACAATCTTAAAGGACAAAGTTACACAGAGAAAAATAGTGAAAAAGAGGGGAAGTTAATATCTGGATATTGAACTATGGAACAGCTATGTGAGTTATTAGGGTGTGATATCTAGATATTATAATATAATGTCTCATATATTAAATCATAATATCTAGATATTACACCATAATATCTTAGATAGCTGTCTCATAGTTTAATATCCAGATATTATCTTCCCCTCCTTTTCACTGTCTATTTTTCTCAGTGTAAAATTGATTTTTAAGTTATTGTTGAATAGGGGAGAAAATCAATACCATAATGATTCTATGACTAATTAAGTGTTGATATAGTATCCTTGACTCGAAAAATTCTTTGTAAAAAAAATATTTTGTTTCTTGTCACTGACAGTCAATTAACTCAACTATTTCTTTCTTCAATGCAAATTAGAATTTTTCTTGAAACTATATTTGACAGTAACTTTAACATAGAACAGAAATACTTTAGAAGGGAATCTCTTTCCACAAAATACTCTTGCCTAAAATAGATTCAGTGAAATATCAATGATTCAATATGGTTCTTATGTCGACAGCAGACCCTATAATTTATTGCCATCACCAATTTATACTTCTCCTCTTCTTTTCTTTATAAGAAAACCATGATTTGCAATATCTCAGCCTGGGGACACGTGGTCAGTATATTCCTTGTGGCCAAGGTCTATAAAGGAATCATTCACTTCTGAAAAGTTCAACTTTTGAGCCTAATTGTCGCCAGAGTGAGGCAACAGTTGTCCATTTAGCAAATCAAGAGCGGGAGACGAGAAAGAGGAAATGTTAACGATTACAACCGCGTTTCGTGTCGAACTGAGCGCCCCCACTCGATATAATTTTGCCCGAGGCGAATGTCCCCATTGCAATGAATGCTTAATGTTTCGAGCAATAGACAATATCTCTGAAGATCTGAAATTATCAACTTGATCATTATTCTAAACTATTCCAGAATCTTCTAGAATACTCGAGAACCTTTTGGCTGTTCCATAAATTTTTTAAATATTCCGGACTCTCTTCTAGATTCTTCCAAAATTGTCCAAAATTTCAAGATATCCTTCGAAACCTTTCAGATTCTTTCAGAATTTTCAGATCCTTTCAGAATCTTCCATTAAAATACTTTATCTTCCAGGAATTTTCTATAATTTTGTTTTCCAACATCTTCCTCCAAAAGTTTCCTAATTTTTGGCAAAAAAATCCATGTTCTCATGTTTAAAAAAAATTATGACTGTGATCTCTGAAATTGGAATAATTTCTTTGAGAAAGAATCGTAATTTGGTACATAATAATAAGAAGCATCATAGCATCATCTTAGGAGAACAATGATCTTTCTCACTTTTCTTATTTACCTTGCACAATTTCCTTTTCTTTCTTTGGGCGCCCTTCCCCTCCACCCTGCTTCTACTTGAAGGAGCGGTCAATCTTTCATTCTGGATTGCCCCGAGCGGGATGACTCTAATATTTGCCAAAGGATATATATATATTTGCAAAACAGGGTCGATCGCAAGATACGCGGATCCTGGTTGCGAGAGGGTTGCATTATATGGGAACATTACGCATAAGCCGAGAGGCAAGAAACTCCAATAAAAATTCAATCTGCTGAACGGAATCTTTTTCGGAGGCTAATAAAAAAAAGTAAGTGGAAATAAGTAGTTCTTTGAAATAATTTTTTAATCTAATAATTATTTTTTATAATTAAAAGTATGGTAACTATCCCAGTCGTGGCCACCTGTAGTACCAGTCGTGGTCACCACTTATTATCATCGAAATGAACGATTCTTGCATTGGTGAAGAGATTAAGTAATCAGAATCACTTCCTAAATGATAAATTAATTACCTGAGCTCTTCACAAAAGCCAAAATCGTCCATTTCGTCGAAAAATGATAGATTTCAGCCACCACTGGTACCGCGGTCACGGCTGGGACAGTTACCTTATAAGCCACTAATTGTAGAATAAAGAAATATTAAGAAAAAAATAGTTCGATATCAACACAGTAAATCCTAAGGTATAATTTTGATCTCCGATTGGATCATTTAAAGCTGCAGCGCTTTAATCCGTCGGTTCTTTAAAAAATCCACATTTGATCAATTTCAACTGACAGTTGACATGAAATTGTGCATTAAAGGATTTTTCTCATCTCACATTAATCTTGAAATAATCGACAACATTTTTTTAATACCTTATATAGTTTTTATTGACATATATAGAATGTCACACCACAAACTAATTTTCTACTGCAACCCATATCGCCACTTCTGCCTTACCATGGATGACCATTTCTACTTAAAATTTGAACGCGCGACAGATACTTTTCCAAGTGAAAACCGAACGTCATAGTCAGACAATAATTGAATTCAGTCAATTTCTTTTCCAACTTTTTTTTGAAAACAAAAAATCGAAAAATAAAGATAAAAAAGACTCTGAAATTCTCGATAAGAATCAAATTTTACATCTCATTGATAAAAAAGAATTATGAAAATATGTTTGAAATCTGAAATTATATAGTTATTGAATAATATGTTAATGATGCAACTCATCATCAATCGATCAATATATAAATAATACAAACACAATATATATATATATATATATATATATATATATATATATATATATATATACACTGAAGCTCCGATATAGTGTGGGTTTCGGGGGTTGCCTGAATGGCCTTCGAGTAAATCGGATTTTTCGACTTTGGTGCTTCTTTCTCACTTGGATAGACAAAATGAGTAATTATTGAAATGACGATCACATGCGAGAAGCGCGAATGTACACAATTCACATTGAACAGTATTCTTTTATACAACCGTGAATTTCGAAAACAAATTCGCAACGACGAATTTTTGTCTATTCAAGTGAGAGGCACCACTGCGTGATTTTTAAAGTCGCAACGTAATTGGTCAACTTTGAACTCTTTGGTCTCCATAAATATTGAGATTTCAACATTTTGAGCTTTACAATATGGTTTTAGTTTTGCATGATGAAACGGCCTATGTGGTCCAATTCCGCGAACTATGGGACACCATGTATATACATGCAATATGCGCACAGTAAATTGTGGGATATTATTTTAATTTGCAGCTTTATTATTTTTTTCTGGAGTGGATCGAATTTTATTGTCACAGTCTTCTTTTATTTGATATCTTATTTTGCTGCCGATTAAAATGATACGTTGGGATTTTCTGTGCGTACATTCATTAGTGAATGTCAAATGAGCCAATTTTTTTTAGATTATCGTGCTTATGTGTCAATGAATGGAGTCTCTTTAATCGAAATCCCTTGAGAGCACAAAATAAGCTAATTCAAACTAAAGTCTGCGGTCTATGATCCCTGGATCACCGATCTTTTTTTTTTACGTTAACTCTCTTTTCTATAACTTATACATATACATATGCGTTATATCCTGATGTCAGTGTAATGATTCTAGTCATAAATTCTTTCTTGCGGATACCGGTAAAAAGAAACGACCAGTATATTTATAATCATAACAGGTATGAATTCAAGGAAACGTGCGTTACAGTTAAAATACTATTAAAATACTATTAGCAAAAAATTATTTGCTCTGTTTTATTTTTAAAAAGTAGTGATTTAGGATTGAAAATTACACATTTTTTATGTTATTATATTTTTTACCTATCAGCAAATCGATCTTTATGTTTACAAAGTAATTATAATATTATCATATTGAATAGTGTAGATTATATTCTCCAGCAAAATTTGAATTTTTTCGCAACTTATATAATTTAGAGGTAATTAGGGAGACTGTAACGTGTGATTCAATTTGCATATAATATGTAGCCTGGAATAAATATACCTCGAGGGGTTTACAACTCGTGAAGTCAGGTGTACACTTATAATGAAATCTCCTAAAGTCTCTTGAAATATCTGAAATCTCCTGAAATATCTGAAGTCACTTGAATTTTGCTGAAATACCTGAAATCATTTGGATTCACATGAAGTCACTCGAAATCACCTGAATTCATTTGAAGTCACTTGAATTCTCCTGAAATATCTGAAGTCATGTGAATTCACATGAATTCGCTTGAATTCACATGAAGTCACTTGACATCACCTGAATTCATAAAAATGTCACTTGAATTCTTCTGAAGCCACTTGAAATCTCCTGAAATATCTGAAGTCATTTGAATTCACATGAAGTCACTTGAATTTTCCTGAATTCACTTGAATTTTCCTGAAGTCACTTGAAATCTCCTGAAGTCAGTGAAATCTTCTGAAGTCATTGAAATATACTGAAGTATCTTGAAGTCAGAAGTAGGTGTACACCCGATCGGTCGAGTTGTGGACCCCTCGATATACCTATATTATTTTTATTTTGTTTTATTTTGTAAATTTTTATGAATAATTAATGTGACTTTGAAAATATTTTACTTAATTTTCGTAGTTTTGCTTCCTCATAGAGAAAGCTTGCAATGGTTGCATTTTCGAAAATTTTTTAATTCATTTAATTAAACGTTTGTCAGTTGATCAATGTCTAATACAATGTTCTGAACAATTTTCCAGGTGCGCGCGCGCGCGCGCGTGTGTGTGTGTGTGTGTGTGTGTGTGTGTGTGTGTGGATGTCACCCTTTTTTGTGAACACGATAATTTGAGAACAGTTGCAAATAAATTTATGAAATTTGGATGGCTTATTTTTACCACTAATATCTCAAATCAGACATAAGGATTTCAAAAAATATTCATTGAATTTTTTTCTAGCACTTTTTTAATACTTGAAAAATCGGTTTTTATTAAGGGTGTACAAAAAGTTTGAAACTTTGAGTCGAGTCGAGCCGACTTTTTTCGAGTCGAGTCAAGTTCGAGCATGCTCTAGCTTTCAAGTACTCGAAATTTTCGAGCTACTCGAAAATTTCGAGAACTAGAATAGCCTCGAGTACTCGAACAGTTTCGAGCTACTCTAAAGTTTCGAGTTCTCGAAAAATTTGAGTACTCGAGCAGTTTCGAGTTCTTGAAAATTTCAAGTTGCTAACAGCGAATTTAAGGTCGAAATTCAAAAATATGAAATTTTTTATACAAAATGTCGAAAAACTTTTTAAAAATACAAAGATCACAAAGTGGCCAAAATTTGAAAATGAAAGTTTTGAACAACTGAAAGTTTCGAGCTACTCGAAACTTTCAAGAACCCGAAACTATTCGAGAACTCGAAAGTTTCGAGTTCTCGAAGATCTTCGAGTACTCGAAAAATTTCGACTTTTTCGAAAAGCTCGAACCCGACTTGGCTCGACTCGAACCGGATCGAGCTCAGCTCGACTCGACTCGAAACATAACAAGCTCGACTCGTTCGAACTTCGAGTTTCGAGTTTTTTGCACACCCCTAGTTTTTATAATTAAAACTTTATTCATTATCATAATTCACAATTAATGCACAATTAATGCAATACTCAATTAATGTAAAAAAGATTCCTTGAATCGAAAAGAATCGATTGAACTATAATATTATATACATTATACATTATATTATATATATTATACATTATAATGAAAATTGGGAAAATTTCAATCATTTATAAGATTGAAAAAAATGAAAATTTACAATTTTATTAGAGAAATTTTTACAATTTCAATTTTTCGATGCTCTACAATGCAAAGAAAAGATTCCTTGACTCGAAACGAATCGATTGACCTATAATATTAATAAATTTTATTGAAAATTAAGAAAATTTCGATCACTTATAATATTGAAAAAAATAGGATTTATAATTTTATTAAACTAATTAATGCTTCCTCTATGAGGGAACAAATTATCTATTTGCTATTTCATCAAAACGAGGAATCAAAGTGCTTATGATATAAGCATAAAAAAATATAAACTATGGGAAAACACCCAAAATCGAATTCACAGATAGTTTATTTATAATTTCAGATATTTAACTTTTATCTTTTCCTTCTTGATGTCTGGTCTCGTCCTAGATTTTTTTCAGTCTGATTCACAGTACATAAAAATTCGAGCTCATAATAAATCTTCGCCTCTCGAAGGTCGTTCGTGCAATGAAGAAAATAATAAAAGGGCTACAACGTGTCCCGAGGACGACCCACCTGAATACATATAAAAGTGGATCATATAAGTTCTATAATTTTTACATAATAACTTTTTACGAATTTTTTATTTAAAATCTGTAATTACAGATTTATGATGTCATTAAAAAAAATGCAATTCAGTATATTGAAATCTTCCGTTGAAGAAGTTAACTTAATCTGTATTAAATCAGAACAGCACATTTTAACAAAATTATAAGTGTATAAGAAAATAATTAACGGGCCGAAAAATATAATTATAAAATATAATTTAACTTTCCAGCACAATAAAATTATTAACTTTTTATCCCTCATTAAAAATTTTAAAACCAAATAAATTACCTTTTACTAAATAATGTAGTTTTTCACTCCTGACAAAATA